>WBMY01018408.1:0-13608 GCA_013397315.1 Donacobius atricapilla
AGAAAAGACCCGTGATGTCATTGTCCAATGGAGGCAAGCCTTTGCCATTCTNGAGGCAAGCCTTTGCCATTCTAGGCATACCTTCTACTGTGAAGACCGACAATGGTCCTGCGTACGCCTCGCAGAAGGTGCGGCAGTTCCTGCAGTCATGGGGTGTGTCACACAAGTTTGGTATCCCAGATTCTCTGACTGGTCAAGCTATTGTAGAACGTGCTCATGGTACTCTGAAGGGGTATAAACAAAAACAGGGAATGCAGGGTGAAACCCCGCACAGTCGGTTGGCAAAAGCTTTGTACCCCATCAATCATCTTACAGTGCCGCAGAACTCAAATAATCCTGTTGTTTTGAACCATCACCTTTCTTTGCAGGCTTCGGATGAGACACATCAACCTCGAGCGAAGGTTTGGGTGAAAAATCTAGTCACCAAGCAATGGGAAGGACCCTACAAGCTTATCGCTTTGGGTCGTGGGTATGCGTGTGTATCCACAGATACTGGGGTACGCTGGGTATCTGCGAAGTGTGTTCATCCTGACCTGCAACCACAGAGACAGAATCGGGCCAACATGGAAGCTGCAAGCCGTGACCAAAATGAAAGGCATCAAGTGGATGAACCATCGAGTGATGACTCATGCAGACGATGTGAGTGATCACTCAGATGGTCCCTCCACGAGCAGACACGCAATAATTCTCATTTTCATTTTTTCATTTTTTCTTTTTTATTTTTTTAAACAGAAAAGTGTGAAATGTCACCCTGATTTTTCAGCCTTCTGTGTGTCACACAGTTCACAGTTGTTAGTTTTTTTCTCGCACACGGGTGTTATAAATAGAAGCAATGTTTTCCTTAATTCAAGGTAGTTTACATTCTTGTTTTAGAGATATGGACAGCTGCTGGACAGTTGTCTTGACCAATGGGATGGGGAGAGGTGTCAATATTCTCCCCCAATCCCTGGCCTTTGTAAAAATTCTATAAAAGTGGAGTCAGATTTTCGTAATAAATAGTTCATGCCTTCTCACCAGTGTGTGTGTGTATGTGTGTTTGTGTGTCTAACAACAACATGTAAGTATAAGGATTTTGACTGTCAATATTCCATAACTGTAGGTATACGGGTTTTGATGAAATATAATGTCGATTTGAGGAATAAATCAAGGTCAGTACACGGACGCATTCTAGAGCTAGTAGAACCTATATAAAAAGGTACTTGTACCATGTTTGCTATTTCTTCTGTAAGGGCCCTGTAGAAGGATGGTAAACAGCATTTATTTAAAAGAAAAAGAAGGGGGAATTGTAGGCACACAGTTTGTGGTGTTTGGGAATGGGGCTGCAGCCGAGCCTCATTCCTATTGGGCTACAACTGTGTAGGACAGGTGAACCATATTGAAGGTAATGAAACATGGAGTGCTGAGGTGTACTGACCAATCACAAAAGGGTAGAGGGCACACTGGTGTAATGCATTTAAGATAAATAGTATAAAAGGTTGTACTAAAGAACCATAAAGGGCTGATGCTTGAACCCTTCTTTGGTTTCAGTTGTACCTCCTCTGTCAATCTCTCCCTGCTGAGACATCTCCGGGATTTATTCCTGGTCACATACCCTGCTTAAAGCACCCTAGGGCAAGACACTCAATTTGGGTACAATGTCTGTGAAAATTGTGGCCAGCTGTGGTGGTGTAGCTCTCCCAGACAGCAAGCATGTTGCAAAGTTTGTTGAGAGAAAGGAAAAAATTCAAACACAAATTGAGGGCAAGTACCAATTTTAATGCCTTGTTGTGGAGTTGAATGGATGCTCCCCAGTATTTACGAGCTATTAGAATCTGAGTGGGAGGCTGTAGTATATCAAAAACAGGGACCATATTTTGAGTGCAGACAACAACTCCATATGATAGGGATGTAATAAGACCCTATTCTGTGAATGAAATTCATAAGTGCTGGCTGACTAAGGAGTAGTGAAGAACTACAATTTAAGAAAAGCAGGTGACATAGATAACTTAGTGGTAAGGAGATAAGGAGGCAAGACCAGATTAACGACTATACTCACCACCAAGATCATACATGCTGTGGGCAGCAATCCCACAAGGCATGGAAGGTAGGGGTATATGTTATACTAGACTCCTATTACTCCTTGATAGCCTTTTCCCTCTTGGGAATTCAGATGATCCATGTCACAAGTGCTACAGACCGCTGCACCATGGAAAAATTAAAGGTTCTTATTTTAGCTTTCATACCTTCCTCAGCCACCACTGTTATGATTCATCTAAAGTAGACACCTGTCTATAGAATGGCCAAATGTATGGAGATACAGAGATTCTAGGGTCACATCATAGATGCCCACACGGAGACAAATGGGTTTGTTTCTCCATGGTTCAGACCCGAGAATAGAAAAAAAAAGAGATTTGATGTGAGATTTAAGAGGAGTGAATAATACGCAGGCAATAAAAAGCAGATTCAGCAATCCAACCCAGAGCCAACTCCTCGTGAAAATTTTTATACAAAACTCAAACAACAAACAGAAAATTAAATAAAAGCCCCAAGGTTAGGAAAGAACTTGTTTGTAGATTTGGGAGAAAGAATCAGTAAAGAACTAAATGTTACCAACTGCTGGGTATATGGGGGAGCTTTAATGACCAAAGAATGGCCATGGAAAGGTAGTAGCTTAGGCCCAGTTGAACTCAAATGGAACAGAACCAACATAAAAGGAGAAAACGAACCAGAGGGGTGAATATTAAGCTCAGAAATAATAGGAGTGCCTCTGGCATATGAGAAGAAAATTCTTGGATAATGTAGGACAAACCTTCTGTAAAAATATAAAGTCTATAATGGAACTTCCACGTGGTGGATCCCTGAAAAACCAACACAGTATTGGACCCGGGAGAGAAAAAAAATTGTAAATATGAGAAAGAAATTAAACTTTTCCTGTGTAATGACCCTGGGAAGAATCCCTATTATGGGATCTCCGAAATATCTAAATTTTGAGAAAACATGAATAACCAAGGAAAGGAGTACTAGAAAGCACCAGACGGCTTATTCTAGATATGTGGGAAAAGGGCTTATCCAAATTCCCTCCTCTATGGAACTAAGTTGTACTCTAAGAACTATACAACCAGGATTTTTTCTGTTACCAAACTAAGAAGGAGAAAATTTAGGAATACCAGTCTACAGTGCCTTAAAAAAGAAACAAAAGAGAATTTATCAGAGAAATTGGGGGATAGCAAAGTGGGGTAATGAGGAGTGGCCCTCTGAATGAATATTATAGACATATGGTCCAGTCACCTAGGCACAGGATGGGAGTTGGGGATATATGTTAAACCGCATCATAAGACGCCAAGCAGTTGTAGAAATCATAACTAATGAAACAGCTGGGGACATGGAATTAACAGACATCCAGCAAAGGCAAACCAGAGCTGCAACGTATCAAAATTGGTTGGTGCTAGATTGTTTATTAGCAGAAGAAGGAGGTGTTTGCAGAAAATTTAACACATCTGATTGTTGTTGACAAATTTATGGTAATGGGGATGCAGTTTTGGATATAGCCAAAAACATCCAGAAAATAACCTATGTACCAGTCGAAAAGTAGGAATCTATAATGAATAAAAGATGGTAGGAGAATTTTTTTTTAATATCCTGGTGGAAAAAGGCCAGATTTATAATGCTATGTGGAATAATAAGTTTAATTTTTCTTCCATGTTTAATTCCATATCTTATCCAAATAATTACTTATGTAGTTCAAAATATGCAATTAATAACAATGCCCACCAATCCCAAGTCAGGAACCTCAAGAGGAAAGCAGAAAATTATGGTATTGAAGAAAACAAAAGGTGGTGAAAACCTAAAGAAGGCATTTATGATCTACAAAAGGTATCAGTGTGCCAAGAGCACAGAGGTCCAAAACTGTAGCTCAAGCCAAATAGAGTAAGACAAAAAAGAGGAGGGAGAAATCGTTATAAACAACAATATAGTATTGACTTTCACTTTTATGTATTAGCTTTAGCATAATATTATTCACAAAGATTTTTATATGGTAAAATTTGTATTTCCTTTTAACTGTTTTTTGGTACAGTACAGGCTGTCAGTTTTTGTATGCACCGTATAGCTTATATAAATAGTAGTGTGATAAATATATATTATATCTTAGGCTGTAGCATATTATTGAAATAGAGACTATGTGATGTTAAAATGCTTTTATTCATGTGATTAACTCAGAGAATGGTGAAGGTAATTAGGTGATTCCTCACATTTGTGGATTATCCTATCTGAATGATAACAGTGACAGAAACCAGAACCCCCAAAGAAGAATTTATTGACTGTCTGTTATCAGGGAGTATAAAAACAACAGGATGGAATCATGGGAAGAAATAAAATATATTGATTTAATCTACAGACATGTAGACATCTAATGACATGAAGACAAGTCAGAGGTTAAAACCAAGCAAAAGAATTCCTGAATGTCTAAAGTCAAAGGAATGTTTCAATAATGTATAACTCATGAATATGCATATAACCCATGGAATGTAACAATATATAAGAACATTGTTTTAAGCTAACCATGTGTTTTTGGCATATTGCCAAACATCCTAGCACTGGATATTGTCCCTTTTTATCCCTTATTAAACTTTTAAAATTTCAGAGAGTGAGTTCTGTTTTTCACAGGGCTGACTAGCTGGAGAGATCTGCTAAAAAAGACCTGGGGTTCTTGAGGGACAGAAGGCTAAACAAGAGCCAGCAGTGTGCACACATGCACGCAGGCATGTACACACCCCCACAGAACAAGAAAGATATTGATAAACTTGAGCAAGTCCAACAGAGGCCACCAAAATGGTCAGGAGGCTGGAGCACATGCCCTATTGGAGGCTGAGGTCTATGGGGTATTTAAAGACCTAGTTTTCCTTCTTCAAAAATAAAAGCTGTCAGGCAGCAAGGGCTGGAAGCTCTGCAAGGGAGGATGAGCCAGGAGCCAAGCATGATAACAAGGCCAGCAGAGAGTGGCCTCACCACTAAGGCCTTAGTCCCACAGTACCCAAGCAAGATGAGCATGATAGCTCTGGTGACAGTAACCAGGGTCAGACAGTCCAGTGATCTCCAGCCAAGTCTGTGTTGACAAGGCAGGTCCAAAGTCAGGCCAGGAAGTCAGTTTGTGAGTCAGGGTCTGGGTCCTGATCAACAGGTCCCATTGCCAGGCACAGGCTTGGCTGCAACACTGAAAGCTGTAGCTCAGGCAAGGGGCAAAATAGGGGAGGCTCGGTTTAAAAGCAATTCCCATGGGAAGGAAAGTCAACCCTTGCTGAGTTCTCCCTGCAGAGCTGTCTGGGAGTGCTCTCCCCAAGGCCACCAGAGGGAAGGGGGGCAGCCCTCAGCAGTGTGTAGTTGGCCCTGAGCCCAAGCAGCCAAATCTCCAAAAGGGAGGCAATGCTTTCAGGGCCTTTAAAGAGGTTACCCTGGCCAGTGTTAAAGTCCCTGATAGCTTACATCAAACAGATCTAAGGAAAAGTTATATTCAGTGAGGATTTTTCCACTGTTAAGGGCTTTGTTTTGTTCTAGACTTTACAAACTCAAAATATTGCAGTGATCAGAAAGCTACTGTGTTCAGTACTGCAGATTTCCTTTCACTTCAGGAGAGTTCAAAGCTCACTGCCTAAAGTAAGAATAGCCACTAAGACAAGGTTTCCCAGGCTTTTGTGTCTAGAGACAGAGTTCAAAGGTGAGAGGAACTGCCTATAGTGGAAAATCAAGTCAGGCATCAGGGATCTCTTGAGAAATCTCAACCCACACAAGTCCATGGGACCAGATGTGATGCAGCCAAGGGTGCTGAGAGAGATGGCTAATTTCATTATGAAGCTGCTTTCAAACACATTTGAAAGGGCTTGAAGATCCGGGAAGATCCCCAATGACTGCAGAAAGACAAACACTTCAGAAAGGACAAGAAAGATGACCCAGACAACTACAGGCTGGTCAACCTTACTTCAGTCCCTCCCCTGACCTTAGGAGCTTATCTGTTGCTTGTTAGCTGGTGCAATAACTCAGGGCATCTCGCTCCTCACATGAGTCTGCTAATTGGTGAAATAATCAGGACACCTTATCTTGAGTTAGTGAGTTATTTCAGCACCATGGGACTACCATTCCCAGCTGACAATAAACATTTTGCTGTGGAGGCAAATGTGGAAAGATAAGCTGGAATTTCTGACTGACAGACACTCCACTTTACAAACTATAAAAGCTACATCATACTTTCACAAAGCAGAAGTCTTCTGCACATTCCCTGGAAATGTTGTCTTGGTTTGAAAGACAGGTGTCTGCCGAGGAAGGCACTAAGAGCTGCCAGATAAAGAACTAAATAAGTGTCCTGGTTCAAAAGACAGGTGTCTGACGAGGAAGGTGGGAACCTCCCTTGGAATGGAAAATATGACCCCCTTCCCTCCAAATTATTCTAACTTTGTAATTACAGGGCTATCAGGCAAAGATATGGGAAAAATAACAGCTCTTGGCTGTAGGCACTTTCCTTTTTGGTGTAGTTACAGCCACAGCTGTTGGCTCCTGGCCGGGCAGGGCAGGTGCGGTGATTCCCTTGCGCAAGTTCAGCCGTGTCTCCCTCACGTGGTAATGGCAGGTGGGCTGGATGGCGAAATGGGCTGCAGCAGGAACCTCAGAGTGGCAACTGGGACATCAGATGCAGGCACAGCCCCCAGGGTGACAAACAAAATGTAACAGAAAACTCCATAGCTGTAGCAGGAGCCGCAGGGGTTGGGTGGACACGGGATGCTAGGTTAGAGTGTAGCGAAAAAGCCCTGGGCAATGGCAGCTGGGCTTCTACATAGAAGCTGCTGCACACAGCTGAGGACAAGCATCCTCCGGGAAGAGGGAGGGGGCTCGAGGTCCTGGGTTTTGCCCTGAAGCACCCGAATAGATGGTGCGGGTTCTTTCCAGCCAGATCAAGTGTTAATAAGGTCCCAGTGCAACGACTGCTCTTACGAGCAAAGACTCACCCACAGTACGGAAGAAGCAGTACAGGGCCGGGCTTTGCAGTGGCAGTGGATTCTCCCTGCGGTNCTAATCAGCCATTCTTAAGAACTTGTGAGCCAGAGCAATTTTGGTGCAGGTCACCTAAGTAGAGCTGCTGCCAAAATCTGAGCCTAAGGCAGGGCTTGTCTAAAACTCTCACTCGATCCATAACAAACACATTTCTGGGAACATGAAGAAAGAGGTTGATAATGGTGAGTGATCTCCCTGTCCTTATCTAAACTCATGAGCCTTTTGCTATACTTTCTCTGTCCTGTCCAGTTGAGGAGGGAGACCAATAGAGTGGCTTGGTGGGTATCTGGCATCCAGCCAAGGTCAACCAACCAAATTCGGCATGGGTTCTCCACTGGCCTAAGTCCTGTCAGGAAAAGTTTCTCCAACATGGGCTCTCCACAGGCAGCAATGTCTTTCAGAATATCAATCTGCTCTGCCATGGATCCTCAAATGGCTATAATGAATAATGAATATCTGCTCCCTCATGAGTCTTCCACGGGCTGCTACAGTGGAACTCCTCCTCCTTCCTCTGACCTTGGTGTTCCCTCTGTTGTTTCTCACTCTTTTTGTTCCCTCCTCTTCTCATTGCCCAGCATTTTTTGACCTTAAATATGCTTTCACAGAGGCATCATCAACTTTTCTGAATGGCTCAGCTTTGGCCTGCAGTGGGTCCATTGCTGGGCTGGCTGAGACCAGCTGTCTGTCATGGGGCAGGCCTTTACCTCTTCCCACAGAGGCCACCTGTGCAGTGCTGCCCCCAATGTGTGCATGTACACATTGTAACCATGGCAATCCCTCTTGTCTGGGGAGAAGGTAGAGTTTCTAATGCGTGTATATTAAGGTGTTTCAAAGGGGTGAGGGGTGAAGTGTATTGGGCATAACTGGCAAGGTATTAGAGGCAGGGGCTGCAGGGGTGATATGTGTGGGAGGAGGTCATGGACTGCTGTTTGCCAGCCACAGCTGGTTCCAGGCTAGCTCAGCAACAGATAACACCAACCCAATGGTGCCAAAACTGGAACCGATCAGAGAAGCACATGGCACCTCTGCTAAAACTTATTTAAGAAAGAGCGATAGCCTCTGGGGGCAAGAGATGGCAGAGCAGAGAATGATATACTGGAGGAGAGACAGGCAAAGAAACAAAGGGAACCACCTGTGGAGGGATCCCCATTGGAGCAGTTTAAAAGAGTAATAAGCAAGGAGTGACAAAAAAGGAAACCACTCCACACTGACCCCCAACCTCCTGTGCCTACTCACCACCTCACTGACGGGACTGAGTGTAACATGCAGCAAAAGCAAGAACATTGGAGACTAGAAATGGGGGAGGACAGATGCCTGGAGCAAAGTTGAGACAGGCAAAGGAGAAAGGGTGTTTTCCCTGAGTGTTTGACTCTTATTTGTTTCTCAGTACCCAAATTCATAATTATAAATTGATGCAATTGGCAATAAATTAAATTCAGTGGAATTCCCTGACCCGAGACTGTTTTGTTCACAATGCCTGGGTTAAGAGCAGGAATGGGTCCAAGAGATATGGGATCACTACACTGAGATAAGACTTTTCCCCAGGGTATAGCAGAGGGAACTATTGAACCACTCTGGGGTGACCCAGACACTACTTAAACCAATGGAAAGATTCTGCTAAAGTGAAGGTTCAGAGGGCCCATACGGTAAAAGAAGAATGTTTCCCATCTCAACACACAATGCACAGCCAAAGGAAGAACCTCTCTCACCCAAGCAGTCTTGACCAATAGTTTCATGCACAGGTACAGGGGAAGCACAGGGTTTGTGGACAGTGCCCAGAAAGCAGAGATGCTAGGAGGGCTATCTACCTAGGAACCTCCATGCTCTGTTGAGAACCCTTCCCAATGCATGGCTTACCTTTCAAATCAAAACCCGAGAATAACACCCACTGCCATCACTGAGGCACTTCCTTCTTCCTGTTTTCTCCTATGCCTCAGACCCAGCCACCCCCATGGACCATGCTCTGGCTTTTCTAATCACTTGACAACTGTTGCTTTGGACATGGAGACTGGACCTGCCTCCTCTTAAAGGGTCAACACAGTTTGATACAATTATTATACATTTGACATATTCTCTACCACTCTCCACCTGCTGCAGCCTCAATATCCCACAGGACTGAAGAACCATGTTCAGATGCAAACAACAAAAATGGTGACTGGGAACAGCCAGCGTGGATTTATCAAGGGCAAATCATGCCTGACTGACCCTTCTACAATGAAAAGAATGGCTTTGTGGGTGAGGGCACAGCAGCTGCTGTGGCTTACCTTGACTTCAACAAGGCCTTTGTCATGGTCTCCTATAGAATCCTTATAGTCAAATTGGTGAAATATGGACTAAATAAGTTGACTAAAAGATGGTGCAGCAGATTTTCTGTCTACTAGGCTCAAAGCATTGCATTGCACAATACAAAACCCAACTGTCAGCTCATTACTACTAGCATTCCTTGGGGTCAACACTGTCAGGGAGCAGCAAGGGCCAGCTTCTCCCTAAGGCACAGGGAGCCAGGAGCCAAGCACAATCACACATCTGGCAAGGCAGGATCCTCACCAGTCAAGGCCCAGTCCCAAAGTACTGGGGCAAGGCAAGCAGGACAGACCTGGGTACGATAGACAGGTCCAACCAAGAGTTCAAACCATCAGGCAAGTTCATGGTGATGAGGCAAGTCCAAGGTTAAGCCAGGAAGTCAATCCTCAGGTCAGATCCAGCAACAGTAACAAGGGGCAGAAATAGCCCAGGCAAATTCACTGTGACAAGACAGCTCCAAGATCAAACCAGGAAACCAGTCAGCAGATCAGGGTCCAGATCAAGAAGGTCCATGATCAAATGCAGGCATAGTTGGGACAGCATCATAGACAAATGCACCTACAACATATCTTAGAAACTGAAAGCCCAGGCCTGATTTTAAATTGGGCCCCTGGGAAGAAAGCAAGGGTAGAGGCTCCAGGGGAGGCTGGTCAGAGAAATTCAGGCCTATTCATGCCCTCATGGCACTGGCAGCAGCCTTCACCTCACAGCAAGGTGTATCCTCATGCCTTACAGAGATCTGGGTTCAGAAGGGACTTGCTGTAGAGTGATTTAATTGCTATGGGCTGTCATGGGACTATTTCAGAGAACAGAGAGCTAGGGCAGTGTTGCACTGTATTAGGGACGGCGAGAGATATGACACGGACTCTCGAGCTGAAACATGAAATTTGAAACTAGAGGATATTAATCATAGAAATTAGAAGATTTTTATTAAGAATAGGCATTTAGATGATGTATATTGCTTGATACTAGTTGCTCTGTATTAGTTACCTAAGGAGGGAAGAGACAGGACTATGTGAGGAATGCAAGGATGTCTAATAAGAAGAAGGATGTATACCAGAACAAGAGATAAGAATGCAAGATTACCAGAGGTCCTAGGACAACGAGGCTCCTCAGGCCCCAGGACCAGATAAGACTGGTCTCTTAGCTTGAACTGACCAGAGGATCAGTGAGCATGTGTAAGGCAGCGGGGTCAAAAGTTTATTTCAAGAGGAAGACTATTTTCTTAATCCCTGAAGCCCCCCCAAGACGACCACCAGAGACAACTGCGTGGGCGCAAAGGGCTGATAAGGCGATTAGCATGTGAAGCGGAGAGGGGGAGAGCCAAGGGATGAATATGCATGGAGTATTGTGAAACTTGTTGCATATGTAACATTTTAGAGGATAAAAGAAAACACGAGCGAGCAAGGGGCGCGTATGCCTTTGGAAATTATCCCGCATCGAGCCCAGCACTGAATAAACTACATACCTACTTTAAAATTCTATCTCTGAGTTTTAGTGTCCTTCTGTGGGTCAGAGCTAGTTGCAATAGAGAGAGCGGGTTTTATTCTATTACATCTTCTTTTATAGGCAGTTCTGAAAAGGTCTGTAAGTGTAAAACTTTCATTGGCTATCAAACTAATATAAAACTATTATTGGATAGTTAAGAAAAACATTTTTTGACCATTTCTTGCAAGTAAACAGAAAAGAGACAAAGCAACACCTGCAAAGGTTGTTTTCTTTTCTCTAAAGACTGTTTACAGTCCTCTTCACTATTTCTCAGGCCCCAGTTTCTCAGGCCTGGTGTAAGAAAGTTATGTGACTTAATTTCACACAGACACTGTGCTGCCTGCCTGATCTCTCGCATTCAGCATCCACAGGGCAGGGATAGGAAACTGGAAAAGGACATGTCATGGGAGATGCCCCTTGGGAGCTCCGGAGAGCAGGCAGGCTTGCAGGCCAGGGGTGGTGAGGGGCTTGACCTTGGATTTGGCTTCTTCCTTTTACCTGATGCTTGCTCGGCTGTCAGCAACACTGGTTGCTAGCACCACCTTGCTCTACTCCTCTGCCTCTGGTGCTATGGGACTCCACCCTGTTGGTGAGGTTGTTGCCTGGCTGGTCTTTGTAGTCACCTTCCCTTAGGAAACAGCTCCAATGTCACTGCTCCCTTGCAATTAGCTTAAGCTATCTCAAGCCCTGAACTAAGCACCAGTAGAGCCTGGCCCTCAGGCAATGCTGGGGCTTGCCTTCACAAGTCCCATTTGACCTTCAAACCTTGTGAGGCTGTGGTCACTAAGCAGAGGCAGATTACAGCCCTTGTAGGCTTCTTTAGCATCCTCTGTACCCAGTGCACCCTCTGCCCCCTCAGCTCTCTAAACCCTTCCTGAAGATTTGAGCAAGGATATGGGAATTTGTTGGATGCAGTCAATGCTGCTTACCCAAGGGCCTACCAAACAAGTACTAGCTGTTCAGTAGTAATTATCTCCCAGCTTTTAGGAATGGCCCTAGACTAGGTCACCCCCTATATGGAGCAAGATCCCATGCTCCAGAACTCTGATGACCTAGTTGCTCTTCTGGAGTTTTTTTTCAGTTAGCAATCATGCAGCTGTGACTGAGGCTGCCTTACTGGAGCTCTGGATGGGGAGCCAGCTGACGGCTGACTCCACAATTTGTGAAGCTCGCAGTGGAAATGGTGGTAAGAGTGATCCCTTATAGCTCGCTATAGATTAGGGCTGACTAAAGCCCTCAAAGATGACATGACCAGGGTGGACCTGTCCCAGAGGCTGTGGCAGCTCTCAGGTGAGCAAAGATCCTGGAAGTGAAGAAAGATCCTGGAGATCAGGGCTATGTGTGGAGACAAATGCTAGGGGGATCACAGAATGGTCAAGGTTGGAAGGAACCTCTGGCAGTCATCTTGGCCAACCCCCCTGCTCAAGCAGGGCCACCTAGAGACAGCTGCCCAGGACTATGTCCAGATGGCCTTTGCATTATCTCCACAGTCTCTCTGGGCAACCTGTCCCAGTGCTCAGTCACCCTCACAGTAAAGAAGTGTTTCCGGATGTTCAGATGGAACCTCCATCGTTTCACTGTGTGCCCATTGCCTCTAGTCCTGTCACTGGGCACCACAGAAAAAAGCCTGGCTCTGTCTTCTTTGCACCCTTCCTTCTCATATTTGTATACATTGATGAGGCCCCCCAAGCTTTCTCTTCTCCAGGATGAACAGTCTCAGCTCTCTCAGCCTTTCCTCATATGTGAGATGCTCCAGTCTCTAAATTCCCAGAGACCTTGGCTAGTAATGCCTGAGACCGGTAACTGTGAGTAACAGCACAGCAGGAATTGATCCAACTTTCTGCTCAGTCTTCCTGGACTATCAGCAAACTCCCTGATGAGAAGGAAAGTTAAGACCTGACCTAGTGAATGTAACACTGGGGCAGGAAGCAAGCAAATGAGTGAGTGCGTGAGATAATCAAGTAGGGTAAAAGCTCTAATCTTGTTGGTTCTTAAATAAACCCTAGTATCCAGGTCCACCCTGGGTTCTCATTTACTCTGTTTCACCTGTGGCACCCTGCCAGAGGATGTGTTACATGAGGGTCGTAGGTCGGAGACAGAAATCATGACTGGAGTCCTCTTCATCATAAGACAAACAGCCTCTTTTATTGTTCGGAACCTTCTTCTATAGGGAGTTCAGAACTCCTGGATCTAGACAACTGATTGGTCTAAATCTTGACCCTGCACAGCTCCTTGACCAGGTATATGTCTGCTCTCTGGACTGACTATGATTGGCTGAGGTGTCTGTATGAGTTCCATTGTTCATCTAGGGATTTGTTTCTAGAATGAGACAGGTTAGCCGAATTGAATTTATGACCAGATTCATCTTGTCTAGCTAATAGACTAGCTGCAACAGATGAGCCCATGGAAGTAGGTGTCATCCAGCCACAACTCATCCCAAGAGTAAGAACACAGATGGAGGGAAGTGGTATGCTTTTACTGTGGTGCAAAAGGCCACCATGTTGTCATTTAGCCCAAAAAACTTTCTACCATGACCCTTGCAAAGGCTTCTTCTGCTCTTAGTTATATTAGAATTGGTCAAAATGTTAGAGGTGAAGACAATCCCTGTAGAAAAATGTTCCATGTTTTCTTCTTTCCCTTCATACCCCACTGGCATCCAGGTTGCCACAAAAAGCGACAGAACGGGCAATCTCTTGGGAAGGTTTCTTTTTACTTCCCCTCTGTGTTGGTTTGGCACGGATGGCAAAAAACAATTCGTGATTGACTTTGAAATTGACAGCCAGATTAGCCAATTAA
>WBMY01018411.1:0-12568 GCA_013397315.1 Donacobius atricapilla
GAATACTGTGGAATTAAGGAAATTGTGTTTTATATTATTTCTGGTGAGGACACTGATTCGTCCCACAAAGCATAGGTCTAGTGCAGGCTAGACCTCCTAATCTATTGGGAAGAGCTTGCTGTGTTGCTTAGGTTGCTGTNTAGTAAGTAAATCTGAAAGCAGCAGCAGCCCTCAGAGCACCTGGAGGAAATAGAAGCTCATCCAGTACCGACATCTCCCCCGTCCCATGGTGCGAGGTACAGGATGTGCAGCAGAAGCCAATTAAGATGCTACTATTGGCAGCCCTGAACCAAAGGTAGAAGGTTCCTCTTCCTTCTCCAGTCCGTGGCAGTGCTGTCACAGTGTTGCCTCACAGCACAGGCAGCTACACCTGGGGCATTTCCCACTGAGCTGCTCCAAGGCAGAAAAGCAGTGTTGCCTCAGGAGTAGAACCGTGGGGCTCAAGTGCCAGCACCTCAGTGCTGAACACAGCAATGTATCCCTTGGCACTGGCTAAGAAAGGCAGGCACTCACCTACCCAAGGGGGGTCTGAGCTGGAAGGAGCCTCTCCTTGTGAAACAGGAATTGCAGAGCATACTCTAAATAAAAGGAGGCAAGGTGGAGCATGGCATCAAGGCTCTTGGCGTCCTTTGTGCCTAGGTGGTGCAGTCCTGGCTGGATGCACTAGCAGGGCAGGGAAGTGTAACGCCTCGTGATAGACCTCTGGCTAGCCTTTGTTCCCACACGGGCGATGCGAGTGAGGGACACTGCCTCCCGAGCTGTGCTGGGGGCAGGGTGTCTGAGCTTTTTCAGCTCACCGGCGAGGAATGTCTCTCAGGCGCTGGCAGAGGCAGGGAGTAAGGAAGAGAGATCTGCTGTCCTTTTTTTTTTTTTTTTGATCCTAGAAGTTTAATCTCCGAATCTCTGTGGCCAACGGGCCGGCAGACGGACAGACAGACAAAAAACCGCGGGCACTGTGGGCTTTTTAAGCCCGCCGACTGCGGGACAGGGAGCAGCTTTCACGAATCGCGAGAACGTGGAAAAGGTAAACATACCTTTGTGGTAGCTAATGGTTTAACAGGGAAATGAAAACTAATTATGTGAACAAATGAAAATGAGTTTGAGCAGAGATTGACTTAGAATTTTCAGGAAAAGGGGCTGGGGTGTGGGTAACTGTCAGCTCTGAGGAGCAGACCGCTTTTGGGGCTGGACCAGACATAGACATAACACAGAGTCCCGTAACCTTAGAAACCTTTGAAACTTGAACAACTGCAGCTTGAACAGACTGCAAGTTAACACAGACTGCAACAGAAGTGCACTCCATGCTTTGTCAGCCATTCACTTGTGCCTCTAGCTAGCACTAAAAATAGTTCACTTTCATCAGCCTCAAGTTCATCACCAAAAGAGAGCAAGCAGATTTAATTTGTTTGAACACAGCTTTGTCTAGTCTTCAAGGGGAAGATGTGAGGCTGGCTTTTGCATTTATTATTTATCCAAGATGGAAACCTTTGGGGTGCAGTGTCAGGGCCAGGTGGGGACTTCTGATGGCAACTGTGATGATCTGTCCTTTTTCCTGCTAATGAGGGTCAGGCCAGATGTAGCCCTGTCTGTATCAGCAGTTCTGCTGAATCCAGGGATTACACCAGTGTTCAAATTACTTTCCATTAGTTAAAAACTGAATAAAGGAAGCTCAGTGAGGTTGAAAGCCCATGCAAAACCCTACACAGCATAGGGAACTGTCCACGTTACAGGTAGAAATGATTGTTCACCTCCATACAGGTGATGGCCAAGTCAGAGACTTTCACAGGGGGTGGCTGTCCCAGAGGCATGGTCTCAGCAGAAAGCATAGGTCAGCCAGTGTTTTAGAGCATTTAACTCAGG
This sequence comes from Donacobius atricapilla, assembly GCA_013397315.1. Taxonomy (NCBI): domain Eukaryota; kingdom Metazoa; phylum Chordata; class Aves; order Passeriformes; family Mimidae; genus Donacobius; species Donacobius atricapilla. Next base: position 1,861 of record WBMY01018411.1, read on the forward strand.
TGCTGGGAAAAGCAGCTTGTCAGGAATCACAGAGCTTGTACTCTTGTCAGAAGTATCTGGCCCTCAGCAGATTGAAATTCAGGCTCTGGTGTCATCTCAGTCACTTGCATTTGATTTACTCCTTGGCCAGGAATGATTCATGTATTTCTGCCTATTGTGGTTCATTAGATCTAAATAACAGCCATCTTGCTTCAACCTGAGGGCTCGTCCAATTCTTTATGCTGATGTACTCTGACACAAAGTCAGTCAGGAATGTGAAACTATGGCAGTATTTGCTTTGAGCCCACTAATGTGGAGTGCTTTGGCATGGAACCGGGTCTGACTGCTCAGCCCGGGGCTCTCTGGTGCAGCAGGGCAAGGCATCCTTGGTGCAGCACCATGGCCCTAATCAAGGGGAACATCAGGGCTCTGGCTCAGGGGCTGGCTGCTGCTCCAATGCAGATAACACCACAGTCCTGGCTCTGAGGAGGCTGTTCTAGGAAAATGCTAATGGGACTTCTGCTGCTTATTTGCTGTGGGCCGATACCAGCAACAAGAAACCACAAATTATACCTGGCTGTAGAAAAACAAAGGCAGGTCTGGAGGGTGACTTCAGGAATCACAGAACATGACCTACAGAATTTCTGTAAAGTGACAATGTACTAAGGCGCCTATACCCTCTTCCAAATGTCCTTCCAGATATCCTGGTGAGCTGACACCCATCCAACTCCAATGCCACCATAGCCTGGACCTCACTGTCCGTCAGCAAAGCTCAAGCCCCAATTCCTAGGTTCAGCCTGAACAGCCTCCTGGGAGCTGAGAGCCACCTCAAGGCATGAAGCTTGGGCAGCTCTTCGCTCAGCAAAGCTCAGCAGTGATGGGCACAGGTCACTGGGCACATGCTGGGCCTTTCTTAAATGTCAAATTAAAGAGAAAGAAAGACTAAACTGGGAAATGGCAAAACTTTTCAGCACTGGTCTGGGACAGAAATGGTGACTTCCCAGGGCTTGCTCAAAGCAAAGTTGCACCATCTTCTCACATATGTGTAGGTTTGTTTTGTATTCTTGCAATTGCACCTTTTAAGAGCAAGAAAAAAACTCAGTATGATTGGGGGAAAAAAAAAGAAAAAAGAAAAAAGAAAGAAAAAAGAAAAAAAGAAAAAAAAAAGAAAAAAGAGCAAGAAAGAAAGCAAGAAAGCAAGAAAGAAAACTGTCTGGTAGCTTTGAAGCTGCTGCTCTGAAGGGTAATGATTAGTCTTTGTCTACAGAGCAGCAGCTTGCCCTGGCCCCTGGCGGTGGGTATTACAGAAGCTCTGGTGATGCTCAGGGTGAATTAATCTGCCCTTCTGGGTGGAAGGTGGGGTCTATGTGTGTGTGTGTCCCAAAGTGCACCAGGAGCAGGTCAGCCCGGGTGCCTGGAGCTTCCCTCCCAGTTTGGCTGCTTGTACATTCCTGTGTCACTGTCTGCAAGGTTCTCAGATACCACCAGGCCTGGCATCTTTTTTCCCCACGCACAGCGAGAAAGCAGACCTGGCCTTAGATCACAGACATGTCAGGGGTCTGTGGTGTCCACACCACGGGGCTTGGGGCACGGAAAAACCCCAAAAACCCAGCATCCAGGAGCAGCAGACAGAATTGCCGCAGGGAGCATACTGGTGCCTGAACCCTCCCATTCCCAGGGGTAACAGTGGTGCTGATAAAAGACAATTTCCCACACATTCTGCAGTTTACACAGTGATTAGCTTCTATGCTAATTCCCAGGGGGAGGTAGCTGAATTATAATTGCATATATGACGTAGCAAGGGCGTAACTTAACTCCTCAGAGGTCTTTTCTGAAACAGATGAGTATCTTGATTATGCTGTCTGCATTTCTAGCCAAATGTTGAAGAAGGCGTATTTCTTATCTAGATCCAATGCAGTCCCTCCTGCTGCGAGTGCTGAGGCAGCAGCTCTAGGCGCTGGGAGAAGCCAGGGGAGTGCAGGTGGGTCCAGGAGCGGCCCGCCAGCCCCTGTGCTGCTTGCGGGCACAGGGAATGCACCGGGAAACACACAGGCACAGCTCTGCTCCCTGATCCTGGTCACAGGCATTGGGGTTGGAAATATGGACAGCTGCTTGGGGTGTTTTTTTAAATGTGTTTTTCTAAAAATCCTACACAATACGGTGGGAGTTTTAATTCATGTTTTTCTGATAAATTTATCAGGTAGTGTAATCATTTTTTTTTTTAAACCATGTACAATTTCAATCAACCTTTGCATATATTCTGAAGGGAGAAATGTAGGAAAAAGAGGAAGGGGAAGATGAGAGGTTCACTCTTCCAGCAGCTGCAGAGCTGTTTGGCCAGCAAGCGATGTTGGGGGGCACAACTGGCATAACTGGGACCATCCCCGTAGATCTCCTGGCCTGAACTGTCTTCCTTCGGGCCCAGAGGGACCTGGAAGACCACCCCAGACAGCTCGTCCCTGTCCAGAGGAGACACCTCTGCACACAAAACCCGCCGAAGGCCGTGGGGCTGCACCGAAAGCACAACTCTGTCTCCCAGAGCGTCTGGGGCAGCATCTCACTGCAATCAGGGAGAGATTAACGTGGGATGGAGCGCTGAGCTGCGGTGTGGAACAGCAGAAGCCCTTTCAAAGTGCTGGATTACATCATAAAAGCTTTAATCACTGATGAAAACAGGGAGGGATAAAAATAGCACAAGTGTGTGTGTAAGACACTGTGGCACATCTGGTTACTAGTCATTTATAGGACAGTTGTTTTTTTGTTGTTTTTTTTTTAAGGATTGGGCCCTCTAATGTTGTTTGTGAATTCTTTGCAGACAGGCTAATAGCAAGGGAAACAATTAGGAAATCATCTGAATACAAATGGGTACAAGGAACTCTATGTATGCTACAATACTTGTATTTTAGCAGCGGAGATTTAAAGGAATCGCATCTACATCTGATTTCCAAAGAATTACTAAGTACTTATTTTTGTCAGCCAATTCTCCTTAGGGAATCACTAAAGGGAAAACATCCAAGGGGCAGAGAAACAGTATTTCAACAAACTCCTGAAAACTCCTGTGATTTCAAAGTTAGAGGAAACATTTCAAAAGGCAGAGTAAGTACCTGCCAAGTGTTCAGATGTGCCTGGATTTCCACCAGCCTCTTCTCCCTTTGCTCCCTTGGGGATTCCTCTGCAGCAAAGGGGGACCGGCCAGGAGACCGGGATATGTCCAACCCATAGTGGCCCCACAGGGAGAACTGCAGTGCAGGCAGAGCTGGGCGTGACCTGACCTGTGCTGGCTCTGCTTTCCCCAACATTTAGAGGCTCTTAAACGGTTTGTTATCAGTGGCTCGCAGAGGTGTCAACACTGTCTAGTGCTGAAAAGTGGGACGGATGTCCCCAAAGGCACAGAGTCCTTTTGCTCCGAATTCAGCTCAAATAAACAGAATTAAAGACCATCTGGCTGCGGGATTGCAGGGGAGCAATTCAGCAGAGAAAACGGAAGTGAGGTGTTAATGTTAGCGACAGCTTTTGAGTAGAAAGCCCCCGAAGGTTGTGTCTTTGTCCTAATTTTACACTATTGGTTTCATGCCCTTCCTAGTATCCTCAGTGTTATTACAAGATATGAATAGCTGTGGCCGAGAGCAGAGCAACAGCTCTGTCTCTTTGGTGGCAGAGACAATAGTTATGGAGCATTAAGCAAACAAAAACGAAACCACTTGAAATAATAATCAAAACTGATGAGTTTCATTCACGCTTATAGACACAATTACATTCTATGATGGTACCTGTACTTTCAAATAGATTTCAGCCTACAGCTGATGGGAATGCTAAGGAACCACTCTTTCCTGGAGTCCTTGTGAGCCCCGTGCAGATGTCCAAAGCACCAGAACCCAACCCTGGTGATGATCCATTCTCCTAAAAGTGGGGCAAATGTTGGGAACAGAGATGTGAAAATACGAGAGCAATTTAAAACTCTTCAAATTAATACAATCCCCCAGTATGGATGGAGCTCAGTGCTGGTGGATGGCTGCAGGGCAGGAGCGGGTTGGTGCCTGTGGCCATCGGCTTGGCCATGCCTGAGATGAATAGGACAGAGGGAGCAGGGATCAAAGCATATTCCAGGTCAGAATCTCAAGGCTGACACCTACATCCTGTTTCTGACATCCTGCATTTTCCTCCATAGCCTTCTCTTTGGTTCTGTGGGCCACATTTGTCCTACTTTTTGGACTGTACACTTTTAACTCTATTTTATCTTAAAAAATGCAAGGAATTACTATTTGAGAGCATAGCCCCAAAAACTGAAGCCATGGCATAGAGATGAAAAGCTTTTGAGGAAATAATTTTTAAAATTCTATTTGTAGAAATAGTTTTTAAGATTTTAAAAATGTTTTAATTTTTTATGGGCCAAGCCTGTAGAATAAGCAGCAGCAAGAATTAGCAATGTCCCTTGTGCAGGCCTCAGCATAGTCTATAATGTTTCTTGACAATTAGCCAGCAACTGGAAAAATGGTTCCTGTTCCAACAGTGAAGCAAGGCATACTGAGCAAGTATTGGTCTTCATATAAAGTTTATTTTTATACTGTTATGATCTTCTTTAAACCAGGAATCTGGAAAACAGGAAAAAACAGGGAAACCAGAAAAATGGCTAGAAAAGGTTTAGCAGTGGCACTGCTGAACCTGTGATGTTTTGAGAATGGAAGTGGGACAAGTTTCATGAAGACACAGCTTCTTCTGTGACATCGATAGAGCTGGAAGAACCAACACCTTTTGCACATGTAACCCACACTTCAAGTCTAAAATAGCAGATACAGTCTTCAAATGCAAATGGAGAAGTGTGCTGGACTAACTGGTAGTGATGGGCAGCGGAACTGCCTGAAAAAGAGAGGTCAGTCCCCACAGAGCAGTAGCCCTGTGTGGCAGGGGATGTGACAGGGCAGCTGTGTAACACTGTGGTGTTGCACCCACGCTCAATTTCACACGGGCAAGTAATACTAACAAAGCCTAGTCATAGGGCCACATCCCTGCTCTGCAGATGGTTTCAAAGCTTTGGGAAAAAAACCTTGAGATTTTCCACAGAGAAATGTGACTGTTCCTCCCAGGCCATGAGCACAGCTGCCAGAGTCGTTCCTCCTCACCTGCTGTTACATGCAACTGGGGGTGCAGGAGAAAAGCCCTCTCCTTCTGCTTCAGCCTGAGGAGATGGGGTTGGAGCAGGGGCAGTGGAGACTGCAATTACACCTTGTGGAAAGCAGCTTCTGCACTGCCCAAATATCCCCTGTTGCTCCTGGTGAGCAGCAGGTTCACACCAGCCGGTAGGTGTGACAGTGACATCTTCTCTCAAATACTACAGATATCTTCTGGCAGCGGGACACTCTCCTTTCTGAAAAACAAAAGCTAGAGGCTATTTTTAATCTTTTGATTTTAGGGGCCAGTATATTCAAATATTTATTGGATCTCCACTCTTGCAAGGGTGTGCCTGTTTATTTATAACTGCTTCATGTTTCTAACTGTGTTTTCTCCCATTCTTATGTTGTTCCAGCTAAAACAGCATTTTTTACAACCCTCCTCTGTACACTTTCCATGTTTGTGTTACACAGAGTAACTGAGAGCAGCAGCACTCATGGTGAGATCTAAATCACTCCTGGACCAGTGGACGCAGTTGCTGTGGCTGAAGTTTATATTAAATTGTTGTTTGGGAGGGACCAGGTCCTCCACTGAGTCCCACGGTCACCAGAACCTCTCACATATCAGCAAGATGTCAGGGAGGTACCACAAGGCATCCTTGCTGCTCTTTTCTCTGGGGTGCTCCATGCCCAGAAACCCAAAGGCAAAGGGATGGGTGAATCAACTACCTTTTTGTTCCTGACAATTATGCTGTATTTGGCAGCGCCACAATGGAGTGACATTGCAAAACCCAGGCTTTCTTGTAGATTCGGGTTACACTGCCGCAATCCCTTGCTAGACTCAGGGCTCACCTGGAAAACCTTGTCCTTATGTTATCCTCATTAAAATATAGGAAATGCATGTGGGCCAGCACTGCCAGCATCAGGCAATGGTTTGAACATGTGTCACTGGGACAAGGTCCACTTCTCTGTGACCTACCTGGGAAGTTGTACCAGGCTGCTGGTAGGGTCTCCCAGAGCCACAGGTGAAGAGAGAGACAGGGGAGAGGGTTGATCAGTTATTTTGGAGGTATGGTGGAAGGTCAACTCTAGAGTGAAATGCTGAAATTTCATTTTAATGTCTTTCCACTTTGCTGCAGGCTACAATTCAATTAAAATTCAGGTGCACTGTATTGAAGTACAATTCTTCATTACTCCTCAGGAGCTGCATAGTAAAAAGAAGGCAGCATCCAGCATACCTGCTGCATTCCTGAGCTTCAGCAGCACCACAGGCAACTAGGAAAGGCGTGGTGAGGCAGAAGCAGTAATTATTTTTTCAGACATCCTGGGTGATAATGTGGTAGGAACAGTAAAAATTGCTGCTGTCAGAAATGTGCATTTTAATGCGAAGTCTGCTGATGAAAAAAGTAGTCACAGGATGTTGCTCAATGTCTTTTTTCTCTTGAAAAGCCCATGGCATTCGGGAACTGCCTGTGGGGTACCACATACGAAGTGTCATGCAAGGAGACTAAATAAAAGGTTAAGCAGCTCTGCAATGGTGACTTGAGACACCTCAGAGAAGCTCTGAGGATGGACATGATTTTTCTCATTTAATGAGAATCCTCATTTCTTTTTTAATAAACTGGCTGTCTGCCAGGAGAAGTCACAGAGAAGGCACAACCCCCCATTGGGACACATGGATTGGCCAGGAAATGAAGTTGAGTATAAAAAACATTACATGTATACTGAAACTTATGTTAAAATATGCTCCAAGTTCCTCCCTGAATTTAAAAAAAAAAAAAAAAGCAAAACCAACCCCCAAAGTTATAGGGCATCCCTGCACCTGCATGGCCCAGGATGGCTCCAAGCATCCAAGCAGGATGGAAACTGTGCACTGCAATTGCTGTTTTCCCCTGGCTTCACATCTGCCCACACAAGGAAAATTGACTGTTGTTGGTGTGCCCAGGACATGTGAGTGGGAAGAGACAGCAAGAGCTCCTCTGCCAGATAGTGGCAAGAGTGCCAAGGCAGGGAAGGGAGGCAGAGTGGTAAATGGGTGTGACACAATACATCCAGACATGACAGAGTGCTCAGCATCCTCAGGAAGGCACATGGGACCTTTCTGAGGGCTCAATTGATCTGCTATCCTGCTCAGCTGTGGAATGGCAAAAGACCATTAACTGCATCCTTAATCATAGACTAGACAGGACAACCTGCAAGGCATAGCCCGTGGACTGTGTGTGTTGCAACCTCTGCTCCTGAAGGGAAATGAAGCAGTGTTCTTTTCCCCTCTCTGCCCGACCACCTGGATTACAGCTTCCCTAAGGATCTCTCTTTGGCACTGAAGGGATTGCTAGAAAGCAGATATGTGGGATGCTTGAAAGAAAGTAGAATATCAGCCTCGTAAAGCTCCACAAATTCCTAGCTGTGCAGGCTCCAATCGTCACATAAAAAACACTGTCTGAGAGCCCAGACAACAAAACCCTGGAGAAAAGATACCCGGGACTCGCTTCTGTGCCTCTGGTTTTACTGGCACAAAGAGGAGTACTCACTGTGCTTGCTTGTCAGACATTCACAACTGTTTCCAGGAGCCCTTCAAGGATATTTAGAAAGCACTTTCTATATAGTTTAATGGAAATAATTTTCAATGATATGTTGAGCGAAATGAAGCTCAGCTTCACTGACGCAGACACTCCATCTTATTGTAATGCTTTTGAAACTGCATTTCTTTGTTTGGTGTAAGGGTTTCCACTATATCCTATGGACAGGTGCTCCGTGGGTTCTCCATACCATTCTTCAAGGTCAGTGTTTACAGCCGTCAGAGCCTGCAGCTGGGGCCAGCAATAAAAAAGGGGTTTCAAAAGCAGTTGGCTGGGTTCATCTCCACTATTTGTCCTGCTGCCGAACACCTATAATTTCCCTGCCAATACTGATGATCTATTGTTTACAACCCCCACTTCATGCTAATCCGTTTCGTCTCCTTGAAGGGAGAAACACTGCTGAGAACTTCTGCCATAACACAGAGAATCAAGCCTTGATAGTAAAATAGTAGGTCCCCACTGCCCCCACAACAACCAGTAGGGTTTCATCAATGTTGGGAGCACAGCCAGGAGAGCTGATGGAGATCCAGGTTTCTGTCAGCACTGATTCTCTTTGCTGTGCCCTTTCTTCCTCATACACAAAATTCAGGATAACCCATTGAGGGATACAGAACATGTATATGCAGATTCATGAAACTTCTACATGGCATTATGCTGTAAAGAAAATGGATTAGAAGTAGTGAAACCATGATACTACCCTCTGATTGTTGTTTATGATCGAACATCCCTCTCTAAATGAATCCCACCTTAGAAAGCCCCTGAAGACGGTAAATCTTTGTGGTCAGCATGGACATTCCTGGGCAGACCTTGCATAGTCTGTTCAGGAGCTAGGCTGTGAACCTTTCAAGAAACTCAGCCTGTTTCTTATCCAATATGTGTTGTGTTGCACTTTTGTTCATGAATTTTACTTTCCTTATGCCATTTACTCAGCATCAGTTGCCACTGCCCTCTAAACTGTAACAGATCTTCGTGTTACCTATTCAGAATGCAATAGCTGAAATGTTCCTGTATAGATAAAATATTGGACTGAACATCTTTGTTTTCTCTCTGCAGTCATTATCCTTGTACTGCACAGAAAAGTAAAGACGCAGACTTACACTGCAGTCATGGCTCAGAACTTAGGATTTATACCCATGCAGCTACTGCAGTAAAATACCCTGTAATGAGATAGCTGGTGTCACTGGGTTCTGCTGATGCTGTGCACACTGCAGCATCTCAGTGGTGCAAGCACATTTCACAACAATTTGATTATCTCTGTAGAAATAAACCCTTCACTGGTGTTGCTGCAGCGCTGGTTATTCTTACTAGAGGTGCCTGACTCTGCCTCAGGGCAGATTCCCTTGCCTTCAAGAATATCATGATGAGGCACTACATTTTATCCTGTGGCAATGTGAAACTTGTTTTTGAACCATTGTTTCAGGAAATGGCCACTGAGTAGTCCTGTGTTGTTCTCCTGTCCACATTTTGGCATGGCTCAGAAGGTTTACTAAGAGGCTTTACTGATGGGTGAGCTAAGCTGATGGAGCCATTCCACACCACTGACAGTCTCTAAATTTGCTCCGCTTGGAACCATTGAGCTGCTCCTGGTTGGAGATGGATTTGTTAATGTATTTCCTGACATCAATAAATAATTTATTTTATATCCATTGTGATCTCTAATTGGGGGTGAACTCTAAAGACAGATTGCTTTGATATAAGAACTATTGACTGCTGCAGAAAGCCCATTTAGCAGCTCACATTGTGGAGAATGAGAGCACATGGTTGTTGTCACTGCTTTTGTGATATTAGGGGTGGCCAGAGGCAGCTCTTCTGCCAGAACATGGCCAGGTTGTGTCACACCCAACTTTGATCAGATCTTACAACTTTCAAAAGAGCGGTGATCCAGAGATCAGCATGAGTGTTTGCAAGAGACAAGCAAAATCCAGCCTTTATTACCTTTCTTTTTGTGATAGGAAAAATAGTACACAACAGAAGCTCATATCTTGTTTTGATATTTTAGTGATAAATGATAAGTTATTAAGACATACAGGAGTTTCTAGAATTCCACATTTTTTATCCTTACTGCTAATTATAAAAAACCAACAGTGCGCCACTTTCTTCACTACGGGAAGAAATTCCCAGGTATCAAACCAGCCCATGGATTATGCTGTGTGCAGTGAGAGAACGAGGAGTGCAGTGCAGTATTGCAAGGCTCCACTGCTTCATCCAGAGCCACTGCTCTCCCTACTACTTCAAGGGAAATTGTATCTATAATCCCTCCAACTGGCACAGGCCAGTTCTGCATCTTGGCTGAACTGTGCTGGCTGAAGGAGTTTCCCCTGCTGGCACTTGTTCCCTGTTCATCCCTACCTGTGGGAAAGGAAAGAAAGAGATGAAAGTGATGTTATTTATCTGCATTCCTGGCTGTGTTGAACTCCCATTTCCTCTTGGTGATGAGAAAGCCCCGTAACGCCAGTTTTATGAGTTAAAAGTAAGTGGATTTTACTCAAATTGAGAATTATTATTAGTGTTTTAAAATTCCTGTCACGTTCTGAAAGCTGCCCTGCAGTCATATGAAAGGATTTAGAAACATTTGCCAGCAGGGAACAAAAGCATAAGCATGCAATGACAAATTGTTTAGCCTGGAGAATACACACTCTACAATGGTGGAAGTAGTTATCTTTCGTGATTACTAACTCTGTGCAAAAAGTGTTGTTCCAGTTGTTGCCCAAGCTAGAAGAACAGAGAATTTGCAGAAGACATTGATTAACTCACCACTTCTGTTAGCTGTTGGAACTTGTATATGGTGAATGCAAATGTAATAATTTCATTAATCATAAAGTATCCCCACGCTGGCACTTCAAAGCTCAATGCTGCTGTACAGATATAAAAAATAAAAAATTAAATAATTAAAAAAAAAAGTGGAGAGGGAGATTGATGGGAATGAAAACAAACACCTTATTGTAGTGCATTTTGGAAATGTATCAGATTGAAAGAAAGTATTGTATTTTGCTTTTTTCCTCTGATATTTGTTGGAAGCACTTCCTGACTTGCGCCGCTTCA
>WBMY01018414.1:0-14245 GCA_013397315.1 Donacobius atricapilla
TCTTCTGGTTGTTACAGTGTTCTACATAGTGTCACAGCCAGATTAATTATCCTGAGTCTCTCAAAAATTCAGAGTTAGAGGCAGTTCTTGGAAAACTGTTATATCTCTTGGGACTTAGGCAGGTCCATAAAAGCTCTGTGCAGCAGGAGGACACATATTTTTCTAGGGAATCTCCTAAATTTTGATGCTGAGAAATGCTGTCCTCCATCCCTTAGTGTGTCAGGCCAGCATTATGTGTTGCTTATCGTTACCAGGGAAAGATGAGCAGGAAAATTATTGGAGCCAGATCCATGCATTATAATAATATCATCTCTTCATAATTTCTTTGGAGTGGTAATTCTTGCACAGTAACCTAGTGCACATCTGTGAGTAACAGTGTACACACACAGCAGTGGACCCTTGTCCCTGTGAGAGGGCAGGAAACAAAGCATTTATCCCCTCTCCTCTGCCCACTTGATTTCTGATTATATCAATGAGCAGTTAGCAAAGGTTCAAGACACAAAGGAGATGATCTGCTGGCTTCTCTGATTTACAGTACACATAGCAAGTGTTTGACTGTGCAGCGCTCAGCCTGGGACATGAAGAACTCAAGCTGGCATTAGATGGGTGAGGGGGTGTTGAGGCTGTGGTGGGCCTGCTGCTGGTCCCCAGCCATCCTTTCCATGGATTCAGCCTTCTCAAAGTGCTGAGACAGGATGAGCAGCCCTTGCTGCTCAGCCCTCACCATGTGGAGTGCTGCTCACAGCATGGAGGGGGTACCCCCCTTCCATCTCCTGTCCAAGGAAGGAAGGCCCTGGCCAGGCGGCACAAACTGGACGTGCAGTCCCTACCACATGGTTCTGTGTCAGCTGGGAACAGAAGTAAGGGATTGCAAGGAATTTCTTCAGATGTATTCCAGCAGCAGATTAAAATAGCTGCTACTGTTTTGATCCAATGAAGTAGCAGCTCAAGCACATGCAGGACTGGCAGCATCTCCACAAAGAGGGATTCCAAGGGCAGCCTGTGACTGTAGTAATGCAAACACAGGGCTGGCCTGGGGTGCCGGAGGAAAGCTGGCCCAGGTGGTAGAATTTAGGATTGGGAGGTATAAATTCACACTGCCCTGGTTTTCTGTGAGTTATTGCAAAGTGCTGTAATGCTGTGAACCCTGAGAGTTTTGGGGAAGCCACAAGAAATTGCTGCACTCAATGTCTGTTATTTTCATCGAGTCCAGCTGGGGATTTTCTACTGAATTCTGTTGTGGTGAAATTTTAAATGTTTGATTGTATTTTTGTTTTCTTTTCCAGAAGTTTCAGCATAGTATAACACAAATATTCTGTTTCCCGGTGGACTCGTGGTAGCTGCAGGAGGCAGGGGAGGGGGCTGCTATGGAGGAAAGGAAGCTTTTTCTTTTTACGAGCCTTTTTATACATAACTGGAATGTGAAAATCCTACTTTGTCCCTCATTTTCTGTTTTATAGGGGGATGTTTGCTGTAGCCCTTTAGCAGCTTGGCAGACCTAGATTTGAAGTAAAAGAGGGCATCTTCAGAAACTGTGAATTATTTATTTGCTATTCCTGGTAAATCTGCAGTTACAAAACCTCACTGTGAAATGAGCATTTCTTTGTTTCACTGGACTATGGGATCGGTCCCTAAAGATTCATCAGCCCTGCTGCTGGAAGAAGCTGTCCTCAGAGCTTGTTTTATTATTGTTATTTTTGAGATTATTTTTGCTTCAACTTCATATCATTTTCAAAACTAGGTAATTGCATGAAGTAATCTGAAATTTAAGACCTCTTCCTGATATTTTTTTTTTTTTGCTTCTGCATCTGATCCTCTGTCACATAGGTTAATTCCACAACACTGTTTTGCCCAAATTCAGCATTAATTTCAACAAGCAAATATTTATACACCATCCAAGATGCAGTCTGTACACAGAATTACACCAAATTAAGTTAAACTGATACTAACTACTCTAGGATTGAAGAGTGTCCAGGCAAAAGGTGGCACTAGTTTAACCAAAGCTATTTCAAAACCAGTGTGGTTAAACTGGAATAATTTCACTGAAAAGGGCAAATTTCACCTTTCATATGTCTGGAATGCCTTCGGACCAAATCCCATGGCTTTAACTCCACATAGGACTACCTATTGAGATAGTGTGAGGTAATATTATGACTTTTCTATGCCTTTTCTTTCAGGCCCATGTGGTTCCCCCTGGGTTTTAGGAAGATTCAACAAATATTTATATGAGTCTTTTAACAGCCTTTTTCTTCAGTGTAAAACCACTGTTGAAGACCACTGCACAATATCTTAGCTTCTCACCTACTTTAATCAGGCAAATGCTNCTGCAGTGAACAGCCTGGATGGAAGGTTTCTGATGCCATGTGTTGGGGAGGAGGTACTCCTGAAAGCTTCCTGCACCCAGCAAGCTCTGTGCAAATACCTCCTGCCAAGTCCATCTTCTCATGGGGCATTTAGAAAAAGTTTATTTAGTGATCAGTCCAAAGCAAAATGAAACTGTAAGGGATTATGTTGCAATTATCGTGCAAGGTGGGTCCCTTGAGTATCAAGGTCTTTGACTCAAGCTTTTAAAAGCTGTACCACACACCCAAAGAGAGCTTTGGGCAACATTTGTATTCAGGGAGGCAAGATCTATAAGTAGAGATAAATGCAAGATCAGTTCAATAGCTGGAAAAAAAAGAGCTCCTTTGAACATCTCAGCCTTTCCAAGACCCATCTCCTAATGTGGAACAAGATGTTACCCTTGCATCAAGTGTATTTGGTTTAAGGAATGAGCAGCAATGATGCCACAGTGACAAGAAGGAAGACTTTGATGCCCACATCACAAAGAATATGCGAACTTGTATTATTCCTCTGATTAGCTGCTCTCTGATATGTCAAGTCCATGAATAATCAAGCCTCATTTTCTAATTAGTTTACTCATCACCCCACTGCTCCATGCCCTCACTTATTTGCATATCTTTTACTACAATTTGTGAGATCCTAGCATGGCTTCCATCTCTCTCCCACCACAGCGTTTCTTTGGCCCTCTCCCAGATGTTTCCTCGTTCTTGGGTTTTCTTCTTCTCCCATGCAATGACAATCTCATTGCTCTGTACTTTTCCACTCATTTTAAGACTTGTTTCCTCAGGGAGTAAGGTGGTGTCTTCAAGGCTGTCAGTCTCCTGGTGACACCTTTTGACTCCACAATCTGGTTTTACCCAGTTTCAAAGGAGAAGTAAAATTATCAAAGTTGCTGTTTTGCACATCTTATGGAAGTGGTGATGGAGAGATACTTTTGGGGCAGCTGGGGACAAGGCTAGAGCATCCACTTCATCACTTTGAGGACAAATGATGGGAAAAGTGATTTTGAATTCCTGAGCCACAAACCTGTTTAGCCATCAGCTGTTCCAGACAAGATAGACAATTCCATAAAGGAGAGCTGTAGCTGTTTGGCTGGTGATGATTGTTTGTTATTTTAATAAATATGCTATTTTCATAACACAGGAGGCTTTTCTGTACTTATTTCATCTATCTTCTCCCCCTTCCTGCACAGGTACTATAAGATGAATCACATTACAAGCAGATAAAGCAAACCTAATGGCTCGTTTGCATTTCTTTTAATCAAGTTATTCTAATTGTGCTATTGTGCAAATAAGGTTTCCCCTCTCATCTGAAGAAGACAACACCCTCCCAGCAGCTGAGGGTGCCCCAGCAGTTGGGATTACCCCAGCCCTGGCCAGGGCTGACACAGCCCAGTCCTGCCCATCTGCCATGGGGTTCAAACTGGCTGCACTCCTGCCCTTACCTGTACCAAACCGTGGGCACTGGGGCCTACTCAGGCTGAACTGATATGAAACCTTGCTCCTTTCAATAAGCTGGAGGCCTCAATGCCTGGTAAAGCTCTGTTATACACACAAAGAGCCTGCTTATCTCAAAGCTGATGTGTGTTTTCTTTTCGTTGGAGCCAAGCAGTCACCATTTGACAGCCAAATGCAGAGGTGAAATTCAGATGCTATGGAAACAAAGGTTTTCAGGAAGTACACAGGAACATGATGATCAGCCCAAACTGATGAGCTAACAACAGTTTCCTAAAGCAGCAAAGATCAATCTAGGGTTTGAGGCACAAGGTGTTTCATTGATCTGTCTCTGGGCAAACACCTGGTGCCTTTGCATACAAACCCCTGGTTTTCTGAACGTTCCCATGGGTAATAAGAGAGGATCAGCCCACAACGAGATCCTTCACCAGCTCAGCATGGCCCTGCTGTACTGGAGGAGGGCAGCTGCTGACAGGGTGGGTGCAGAAGGGACCAGCCAGTGGCAGAGGACAGTTGTAGGTGGGAGAGGAGCAGTGGCCATACCCATGTGCTCATCTGGGCACGACCACGCACTGAACAGGGGGATCCCCTGTGCCAGCAGAAAAGGGTAATGTGGGGGGGTGGGAACAGGGATCACATGTTTGGGGTGTCCGGGGATGCTGTGTGTGGAGAAGGAGGTAGAGAATTTTTTCGCCAGTGTTACCAGGCACTCAGTGGTTTTGTTTGACCTCATAACTTAAAGCAGCTGCCCTGCCAGCCATCAAATCTTGCCTATGCTGTGAAACCTTAACAGCTCTGCTGTGTCCTACTTTTATCTAGTTCCGAGTGATTTTCATTTCTTTAGTGCCTGAGCAAATGTTTTGGGTCCCTGGATCAAAGCTCGAGAGCATCATTTACATACTGTGAGTGAGAAGGCAGCAGACTGGAGACCATCACTCATTACTGAAAGGATGATCATTGTTTGTTTAGCCCTTTCCAAAATAATGGCTCTGCTGGGAACACCAACCCAGTATGCATCATATCTTTTATAGTATATATTAATTTGGTGTAGACATTAGGCCATTGTTATTCTCTCCATTTAATTCCCAGGTATTAGCATTCAGGATTGGTTTTAACTCACCACACATCTTTGTTATTTCATAATGTAAAATAAATAAAACTGGAGGCAAACTTTTTTTTTTTAATATGAATGACTGTGAGAGGATGATGGATATGAAGCACAGAAACACCTATAATTTTAAGGCTTGAATTTTAGAACACAGAGTTTTCATTAAATGGTGCAATCCATTCATTTTGGAGATCCAAATGGAAGCAAATGATCTCAGTAGTTCTCATGCCGAGAATCTTTGTGATAAAATTGCCTATTATTGTGAGTGTAAATGTTTTCAAAATATTATGGACAACTGGAAAAAATAGGAAAGACAGGAGAGGTTGCTCAAGGATGAAAACCATAAAGAAATCACCCCCAAACAGCACATATGCCTGCTGAAATTATTTAGAGAAAATTGCTCGAGAGGAGGGGAAAAAGGAGGCAAGTCTTTTTTTTTTTCCATTTTATGATGAATAAAGGTCTGGGAGAGTGTTTACAAACTATTTTCTTTGCTGCCTGCTTGGCATATTAGAAAATTCAGCTCCAGGCTGATTGGCCAGGCAGAGAAACAGAGATACCACAAGGGAAAGGGAAGCAAAAGCTGAGGTGCTGTGGTGGGGAGGGGAGGAGAAGGAGAAGCTCAGACATTTTCAGCCCTACCTGAGACAGGGGGCTCCTGAAATGCAGCACCTCTGTGTAACATCAGTTATGTATTGGAGCGCATCAATCAAACTGGGGGTGGCCAAACCCATGGTCATGCCCCAGCTGCTTTTCCATGAAGGACAGGACACTGGGCATGGGATGAAAGCCTCCTTTAGCCTTTTTGGCTAGAAACCTCTTGCTTTTTTCTCACAAGGCTGCAGTTCTCACAGGAATTAATTGCCCCAACATCAGTTACACCAAAAGGGGAAGAAAAGCCTCAGGCTCACTGGCTGTGTTGTGCTCCATGGCCATGCCATGGTCTTGGCATATGGTGGGGAAGGTGTCCCTGTGGAATGGCACAGGGGGAACACGGGGTGAGCACCCACGTGCTCCCACCCACAGGCCTCATTGAACAGCCACCAGCAGCTGGAGGGCTGAACATCATTTGCATACAAATATACACAGGACTGTAATCAGAGATAAATCCACAGAGCCCTTGTTGTTATTGTTTTATTTACAGAACACTCTCGTTGCGCAGAGAGGTTTTGAAATATGCTGACAGAGACAGCACAGGTGTTTGCTACCTGAATCAACAGAAACCACCTGGGGCATCAAGAAAAACAGTCGGTGCACTGCCTCTCCTCCTGAAAAACCCCAAAACCAAGCCAAAATACTGGGTGTTGGAGCGGGGTGCGGAGACAAAGCGGACAGCTCGATGCCCAACGAAGGGAGTGTGTGCGCGTATGTGCGCGATGGACGGGCGGGACGGTGATTCCGCAGACGCGCCGCTGGCATTATCTGGGATGTTCCCTGTGGAGCAGCACCCTCCGCCCGGTGCCACGCGCGGCCGGCGGGCACTGGGGCGGCAGGATGGGCACCGGGCCGCGCAAGCACGGCCGCGGGCGCGGCGCTGCTCATGCCGCCGCCGCTCCGGCACAGGAGCGGACGGAGCAGCGCGGTGCGCCNCGGCGACGATGGAGGACCGGTCCCACAAGGTGCTGCTGGCGCTGGTGATGCTCTTCCTCTTCGCCGTAATCGTGCTGCAGTACGTCTGCCCCGGCACCGAGTGCCAGCTCCTGCGGCTCCGCGCCCTCAGCCCCGCCGCCGCCGCCGACCCGTACCGGGCGGAGGACGAGACGCCAGCGCGTTTCGTTCCCCGTTTCAATTTCTCCGCCGACGACTTACTGAGGCGAGTGGACTTCAACATCAAGGGGGACGACCTGATCGTGTTCCTGCACATCCAGAAGACGGGCGGCACCACCTTCGGGCGGCACCTGGTCCGCAACATCCAGTTGGAGCAGCCCTGCGAGTGCCGCGCCGGGCAGAAGAAGTGCACCTGCCACCGGCCCGGCAAGCGGGAGACCTGGCTCTTCTCCCGCTTCTCCACCGGCTGGAGCTGCGGGCTGCACGCCGACTGGACCGAGCTCACCAACTGCGTGCCCTCCGTGGTGGACAGCAAGAAGGAGGTGCGGCTGCGGCCCTCCAGGTGAGGCC
The DNA here is from genome assembly GCA_013397315.1 of Donacobius atricapilla. Taxonomy (NCBI): domain Eukaryota; kingdom Metazoa; phylum Chordata; class Aves; order Passeriformes; family Mimidae; genus Donacobius; species Donacobius atricapilla. The sequence continues at coordinate 7,024 of WBMY01018414.1, forward strand.
GTGCCCCGGGGGGCTCCCTGTGGACCCCGCTCCCTCCCCGGTCGGCGGCGGCGGCAGGACGGGCGATGGCCCGCGGGGCGCAGCCGTGGCGGGGATGCTGCGGCGGCGGGAGGAGGAGGGAGGGGGAGCGCGATGTGACCCGAGCATCCCGGCACGGAGCGGGTGGCACCTCCGGGAGCCCCACCGGCCCGGCGCCACCGCGGTGGGTGCAGCGTGCCCCGAGCTCTGCAGAGCGAGCTAAACCTGCCCCGCTCCGCCGGCAGGGAGGCAGTGGAAGTGATGTCCCGCCGGCTGTCGCGGTTGTGACCGCTGGGAGGGAGAGGCCGGGGGTGACACAGTGACACAAGAACGGGCCTGGCAGCCCCACAGCTTGGGGACCCCCGGAGCGGTTCTCCCAGGACAGAGGGTGCTTGGGATGCCTGTGAGCTTCCCCCAGAGCTTTTCCATCTTTGGCTGTACAGAGCTCCTGTAGCTCCAGTGTATGGCAAGGATTCGTGTTGGTTTGGGGAGTGTTGGTGAGCTACTGTATCTTCTTGGTACCTGAAGTTTGGCTTCAGGATGGCCGCCTTGCAAAGTAAAGGTTACTGTTATGGCTGAGTTACCTGCAAATATTTGTATTGTTCTTCAGCCCTAACCTTGATTATTTTGTGCTTGTATTTTGAATTTTTGTGGCACTGCTCTCTCTTTATCCTTGGATCTTCCTTTGAAGTCGCCAACCTCTCCTGACCACAATAAGGAGGTTGCCTAAAAGTTGCCCCTGTCTTTCAGAAGCCCAGCTGGCTTTTCCCCCTGAGCAGTGAGGACCTGCTTCCTCCGCTCCCAGAGCTCTTTGATCAGAGCCTACCTTCGGTTGTAACAGACTCAGGAGCTTGTCTGTGGCTGTGCATGCAGCTGTACTGTGTAGCAGAACTGCTCAGGGTTTCACTTTCTTTCCCCCTTCTTTTATGGGAAATTAGAAACTAGAGTATCACTCTTTTTGCACTGTGAGACTAATGGCAGGTCCCTTTACAAAGAGGCTACTGTTATATATCATGCTCTCTGAAGTCAAATCTAAGCACAGATTCACTTGAAATACAAAGCAATTTCTTTCTAGAATTCCTTTTATATAGTGTGACACTACACTGCCATCTAGTAGAAAAATGCTTAACATCATTATGGTCCTGTACCCAAGGAGCAGCTCTTCATCAGACTTGGCTATTGTGATTCCTGCTCTTTTGTCTTCCCTACTGCTTTAAATTTTAATTGTCTAATTTTTGTGACATCCCATTTGCTAACATCAGGACCAATTCCTTGCCCTCTGGGTCTATTAGCTTCCCAATTTCAGGCTGCTGAGCCTTGCAGGCTATATAATTTATTTTACCTGTCCTATCACCATGTTGTTTGTCAGCAGAAATGTAAATCGCATAACATGCTCTGTTTTGCTGTACTGCTTCCAGTGATACATGTTTCTCTTTTCCCAGAGATGGGCCTGGCCTGCAAAGCTGTAGCTGTGGGTCAGAAATTTCCTTACTTTCGCAGAGACAGGTCTGTCTGTGCTTGGTCTTAGCTGTGCTGTAGAGAAAAATGGGAGGTTTCTTGTCCTGAACTCACCACCTGAGGGGGAAGGAAACATCAGGCTCGGAGAGCTGGGGTTTTGTCTGCAGTTTTTGGCTTTGTATTTTTTTTTCCTTTGTTGGATACCAGACATGCTTTCCTGGTTGGAATGGAAGAAGTGCATGTACCTTCTCAGGAGTTCAGAGCGATGGTTCCTCATCCCATAAGCAATGTATACTGTCGCAGCTGACTTCTGAGAGGCTGCTGGGACTTGGGATTGAAGCTAGGAGAGGGGGAGGAAAATGAAGCTGTGCTGATTTTCTGTTAGGTAGAGGTCTACTATCTCAAAGCCTTCAAAATTATATTATACTTTTAATAACCTAATTACACAGCTTGCTGAATAGCTACAGTTGTTCTCCAAAAAAATGCCTTGACAAGCAATTATTTGGACTGCAATTTCTAAATGTTTAAAAAATACAGGAAGAGAAGTTCTTGAATCAACAATAGCCTTTTCAAGTCTTTCTGCCGATTTTAACACCTCCTCTTTAATTTTAGTTTGTGTTCTTAATTTAGCAGTGGTTCAGCTGGCAACTGGTTAATTAGCATCTCTACTTACTGCCAGTAACAGACAGAGTCTAAGCCCTTTCTGGGCAGATAAAAGCTGTTTTCAGGGCCTCAGTAGGTGTGGGATGGGGGTGTCTAAACTGGGAAGCCATGCTGGCTCCAAGTGGGGTCAGCCTGGCTATTCCAGAACTGAGGTTTTGAGGGGGCGGTCTGACTATCCTGGGTTGTGTGCTGGTGGGAAGAGAAAGGAAGTTACAGCCCTGATGTGCAAATCCTGAAAAGGGAAGGCAGCTTGAAGGAGTGCAAGGCCCATTTGGAGAGCATTGTGAGGGCAGGGAGAAGGATTCAATCAGGAGCAGAGAATAATTTTCTCAAGTGAACCTTGGCTTGACAAGGGTAGGAATTCCTGAATATATAGTTGAGATGATTGAAAAGTGAGTCCTGATGTAGGATTGATTTGAACTCCTTGGCAGCTGCATCAAGCAGTCTATAGTTACTGTCTTGGGGCTGTGTAGCCTTGTCTGAAAATAGCCAAATGTTCCCTCAAACCTTGTAGCTTGCACCTATGTGTGATTACTTTGCACAGATGTTTGTCTTCTCAGGTGTGGCAAGTCTTCTTGTCAGATTGCTGGTTACCTGGGCTGGTCTCTAGGGGCCTTTTGTTTTGTTTCAAAGTTGAATCTTTGTTAGTCTGGAGGAAGCTATTCTGGACCGTGCAATGCTCTGCATCGGGTACAGAGCATCTCTGTGGTAGGGTGTGCTGGGATCAGCCTGGAGGGTGTACACACAAAGAAGCTTGCTGCCTGCAGCAGTCATCCTGCAGTATCTGCTCTTAATTCTGTTAGTAGTCTGCCTCTGTTTTCTCTGGGAATTGCAGGTTTGGAGTGCAGATTCCTCCACTGGAGCAGCAGAAATACTCAGGATGGCTGTTGTGCTTTAACACAGTCCTGAGATGGATTTAACAGCATGGTGCTTTCCTGTCTGCGAGCATATAGGTTCCCAAAACTTCCTTTTCTTTATAGTGGTGGTTTATGCTCCTTAATAAGTAGCAAGCAGGTAAAGAGATCTCCTTCTTTGGTTCTTTCTTTTCCCGGAGGAATATGGTTCTCTGGGTGTGGGGGGAGGGATTTTTGTGTTTCTGTCCTTGGATCCATTGGAGTGCATGTCCTGTATGCTCCTGTTCCTGTTTGTCTCCTGTTCCATCAGCCCTGCTCACCACTGCAGCAGCCAAAAATCGCAGAAGAGGGAAGGTATAGGCAAAGTTGATGCTTTCAGTGCTCTGTATCTGCCACTTGGGAGGTGGGAGGAATGGGCCAGTGCTGGTGGCAGAAAGGAGGGAATTGTCTCAGCTTCTTGGCACCAGTGGTGAGAAAGGAGAAATGTGCTTTTTCCTAGTCATGAGTGACTGACTTGGGTCACTTGATTGATTGTGGAAGCCTCAAAGCTTTTGGCACACTGAATGGAGGCAGCATCCAAAGTAACTGTGCATCACAGAACTGAGATTTCTCTCAGCTCTGGCTAATTATTATGGAAAGTGTCTACTGAAGTTGTCTATAGCAGTAAATCCAGTGGTATCATTACAAGAAACAAAAGGCCTTGAGGTTAGACAGGAAACTGTAGTGAGTCATAGGAGCAAATTCAGGTACCAGCATTCTTAAATGGTGTCATGGCTTTGTCCCCTCCTTGGGTGAGAGATGTGGTTGTGGTTGAAGGTCAGGCTGTATTTGATGTTCCTCTTGGGCAGCATTAAAGGAAGGAGATGTTCCCTGTTGAAAGGAGAACGAGCTTGTAGAACTGCCTCTGGAGCCAGAAAGTCTGAGATCAGAAGAAACTTCATGCTGCTGGTACAAGCCTGTTGGACCAGGCTGGTGCCTGCTGGCTTTTGGGAGGCCTGATGTTGGCACCAGGCTGTGATGTGGGGCAGAAGCCGCTGGCAATGCACAGGTGTTCTTGTCTTGTCCCTGTGTGTTCGTGCAACCCTTCCAAGTTGAGTCTCACAAAAATCTGAAAAAATAAAGCTTAAAACATTTCCTAGTAAACTGGAAACACTTACAGTGTGTGTCTCCGTTGGCTGAACAGATTAATCCACATGCTCTTGAAAATGTGGAGTCATCTACTCTGAGGTCTGCAGTACTTGGTCTGACTGAGATGGGGTTAGTTTAGTTTTTTTGTTTTCCCCGCAGTGAGTTTTTGTCATAGTGCTGTGTGTACCTAGCTACGAAGGTATTGGTAGCAGTTTCCCAGTAAACTGCTTTGGTGTGGAGGAGGAAAACTGTCATGTAGCGCTGCCAGAGAGAGAAAAGTCATTCGTAGGTTTGGTTCTTCGCAGCTGTTGGGTGTGCCTCTCCCTACTGTAGAGGTATTATATATCTGTGCAAATGGATGAACTCTGTGTTTCACCTATAGTGGTGGAAGCTGGGGAATAATTAAGCCCCATAATTCAGCACTAAACCCATTGTAGGCAGAAGAGATGCCTTAGGGTCCCATGGTGCCCTAAGGCTTTTTGAGTGGATAATGCAGGCTAGGGCAGGAGATGGACAGTTTAAAACCTCTGGAGCTGGTGGAGAAGACCCCATTTCCAAGGACAGAGTCCCACAGTGCTGCTGCTTTCTGGGTGAAGCTTGCAGGGCTGCTCGGGGAGAGAGGGGACCAGCACAGCTGAGCAGGAGGCTGTGAGTGAGCAGATGGGGTGACCTGCTGTAACTTGGGCTCTGGCCAGAGCACCAAGAGGGTGCCTGTCTGCCCTTGAAATACACATCACTGAAACTCACTGGGAAAAAATTATAAAAGAAAAAAAATCAACCCAACAACCAAAAAAAAAAAAGCCAACAAAACAAACAAACAAACAAAAACCAAAAAAGAAAACAAACCCCCACACCCTAAACAACCCAACAAACCACCAAAAACACACAAAAAACAACCCCAAAACAAAACAAACAAACAAAAAACCAAAACAGAGCTTTTGCAGAGATGCTGCGCTTCATGGATCGGCAAGATTTCCTAATGACACTGCCTGTTTCAGCAGGGCAGGATTTGCAGTGAATACTTCCTTGCCACCCACAAACGTGCACCTCCAGCAGCTGAATTTTCCTTCATGGCACCTAGTAGGAGCAGCGGACCAGCCTACAGAGTGAAAAAGGGTTTTGAGGGGAAGGGCAAGGGATTATTTTCATAAGTACAAATGTCTTCTTAACCTAATCCCATTACAAGGCCTAACCTTGAAAGGCTTGGTTATAAACTTAAGTTTGTGGATTTTTTAGATTTGGACTATAGGACGTGTAAAGCTCTCTAAATTGGTATTACTGGTTTTGCAGATAAAGTGTTGGACTTCTTAAAGGGATTAAAAAATAATTTTTCATATTAGATCTGTTCAGTTCTCCTATAAGTCTTTATTAAAAGTGCAGATTGACTTTAAGTTATTTGAAAGTATATGTTTCCTATTGCCTTTAAATTTGGAGAATTTCTTGTGGGTAGGGAGAAGGCATTAATTGTTGCAGAAATAAGCTCCAGTAGAGCAAGGTATGAGGTACAAGTGTTATACCTTGAATTGTTTATTCCGCATATTATCTAAGTTGGTCCTCTATAAGCAAAGAGTGGGAATTTGAACACTGTGGCATGATGCAGTTGTACTACGACATGGTAACTTTTTATTAAAAGAGTACCTTTCTGCTAATTTTTCTTTTAGAATTTATAAATATTCAATTTAAACTATAAATAAATGCTTCAACTGTATTAAAATAGACACAGATTGTGCCTTGTGATCCCTCTTGATAACTTTATAACCTTTAATAAAGGTTATCAAAGGCGCTTGAAAGTCAGGCATTACCAATAAGTTATTTTTATTAAAAAACAGATTTTTACGTTTAACAAGTTGAGCATTGGTTCTGAGACATATTAACTGAGATTAATTTGAGCTTCATTTATTTAATCTGAATTGTCAGGAATCATGTTCTCTACTGATGTAAATGTCGGCAAAAAGGACTTATTAGTAGATTTGATTGCTTTTTAAATTTAACAAGCAGAGATGCACTGGCATGCCTAAGAGAATTGGTCTGTTTCTGTGAACAGTTCAGTGCCTAATGAATCACTTCAATGTACTTTTCTGAAGGAAAGCAGAGCAATTTAAATGTGCAATGCATTGATTTACCTCAAATGGATTAGGCCTCTGTGTGCAATCCTTTGCATTAATTTACTTTCTCCACAACTGTAATAATAAAGGCAGCATTTCTGTATGGCATCGGCCCAAATTAGCTCACATAACTTGCTAGAAAGCAAAAATAATTATTATGCGGCTGANCGATCAGTTAATTCCCGCTGCTGGATAGCTGCCTGCCCAGATGTAGATACGCAGGGAAGCAAAGTGGTGGAGCATCCCCAGCTGCTGCCTTTGTCCCTCGGGAGCCTGGTTCCTTGCTCCCAGTTTGGGGATAGAATTCTCACCCAAGTAGTGCCTCAGTCTGCAGCATCTTGGATGGAAGGAAAGCTGCCCAGGACAGGAGATGTGGGACTCTCCTTTTCTATGGATGATGGAGGCAACATGGTGACTGGGGTGGGGGGAAATGCCATGCCTGCTTTCCTCCTCCTCTTCTTCCTTGGCAGCTGGCAAGCGTGGCTTATTGTTTGTGATTGACTTTCTGGTGCTGGCAATTGTACATTGTGTTCTGGGACTAATAGGGTAGCACCGAATTATTCAGGCGTTATTGAAACGGATCACATTTGTGATGAGTAATAAGTAGGAGACTTTGGTATTTATGAATAATTAACATGGTAAAGTTTTTCTTAGACATGAAGAAATGATTTAATTTGTACTGTGAGCACTCTGTAAAATTAATGAAAGATAATTGCATTTGCTAATGTGAGACTAAGAAGCCAAAGCAATCTATTCTTTTGCATTTAAGTTCNACTTGCTAGAAAGCAAAAATAATTATTATGCGGGTGAAAATGGGATGTTGGAATGGGTCTTTCTGAGAAGACACACGATTTGGGAAGTGTAGCAGGGTCCAGGATGCCTCTGGGAGCCATGCCAAGGGCAGGACAATTGGGCTGGATGCAACCCATGTCAAGTGAACCTTGTGTCAAAAGTTTTCTTGACATTTTTATGGAAAAAAAATAAGTATATGTATTT
>WBMY01018414.1:14376-65362 GCA_013397315.1 Donacobius atricapilla
CCTCTTCTTCCTTGGCAGCTGGCAAGCGTGGATTATTGTTTGTGATTGACTTGCTGGTGCTGGCAATTGTACATTGTGTTCTGGGACTAATAGGGTAGCACCGAATTATTCAGGCGTTATTGAAACGGATCACATTTGTGATGAGTAATAAGTAGGAGACTTTGGTATTTATGAATAATTAACATGGTAAAGTTTTTCTTAGACATGAAGAAATGATTTAATTTGTACTGTGAGCACTCTGTAAAATTAATGAAAGATAATTGCATTTGCTAATGTGAGACTAAGAAGCCAAAGCAATCTATTCTTTTGCATTTAAGTTCATATTGCTGATGTAAACAGCCAATTTAGAATTCCTTTAATATGTTTTCTTTGAGTGGGACCTGTGTTTAACATCGAGTGGGGTGGGTTTTGTGGAAATAGAAAGTCTAAAAACTTAATTTGCTGTGGCCTTCTCCATCTACTCCTGTATATCTGGGTGGATGGTGAATATATGCATATAACAAGATAATATTTTTGAATAAGTGGCAATTAGGACCAGCTTTTTTCTTCTTCCCTGACTTTAGCCTTCCTTCTCAGCTGTTCATGCTTTTAAAGACGGAATCCATTTAAGCTATTATATGCAGCTTTGAATGAAATCTCCTCTTTTTTATTCTGAAAAAAATCATTAGTCTTTAGAGGACTATAAATCATAAGATCCATTAGGGGTGAGACTCAAATCATGTTACTTCTTGCTTCTCAGCTGCTTATCCAACTCTGAAGGAGCCAAACTTTTGATGTAATATGACTAAATATATGCAGCTACCAGGGAGATAATCTTGTGGCATAAATGATTTTGCACATCTCCATAAAGGCATGAAGAAGTGTATGCCTTTCATGAGATCCTTGTAGGAAATGCTCCTAATTTCCCATAATCAAAAGGATTGTGCAGTTTTGATGCTCTTAGAGATCCAAGTGGCTGGAAGATCAATTCTGCCATAACTCCATTTTTTTTTGGCTAAGTTAAAACATTGCAAGACTCCCAGCAATGGCAGTCTGCTCATTCAGTGCTCTGTCTGAACTGTAAGATCCTTCGGCAGATGCCCAAATCAAGTGACTAAAACACTCTCTGCCACTGATTATTTTCTCCTGCCTTCCTTGAGTTCACAGAAAAACAACTATTTTAACCCCTCTATTATACAAAACAATGTTTCCTTGGGCAGAGCCAGAGAAGCTGCTTTTGAGAGTTCCTTTTTCAGGGTAACTGAGGGGAGAGCATTTCCTTTTCCCTGTGGGAAAATTAGTCTCTGGAGCAATCCCAAGCCATTTTGAGGTTGCAAGGTTTTTTGTTGTGGGTTCGGAGAAAGTTATTTGGAATAACCTTGTGTCCTGCATAAGCTACTAACTTTATTATATTTTTTGCCAGCAGTTAATTCATCGTCATAGTGAAGGTGCTGTGGGGGTTCTCCTCCCTATGGAGGACTTAAATTGAGCTGGAGGTGAGAGGAGGTGTCTGTTCCTGCAACATTTCCAGAAAAGCAGCAGGTTTTGTTCTTTCTGGAGCTAATTCTACCAACTATAGACAAAGAGAAAGATGGCTGTGTGGCTTCTGCATTTCACAGAGGTGTTTCTTTTTGTTCGGGAGTGTTGGGTCTTATCAGAACAGGGGTAGCACAGAGAAGGGAGAAGACAAGCGCTCAAGGAAGTGTCAGACACAACAGGATGTGCCTGCTGGATGGTAGCTGAGTGACTTGCAGAAACATAAATGGCATAAATTAGTCTTTAACCCCTTTAATTCTTGCTTGCTGCAAATCAGTCTTGCTTGTTATTGGCATGGTCACCTCATTTTCTCTTTTCTTAAGCGTGCATCCTTAGCCAAAACCTCAGTAGGTTTGGGTTTTTTACTTTGGTGATTTCCAGTAACTTTATGTCTTTAAGTCAATAAAATGTGGGGTAGAATTTTTGCTTTCAAATGCTGCTTAGTATAAGGGTCAGTTGTTAGGCTTTCAGATGGCATGTTGCTTCTGGGGTCTGTATGCTTAGTTCTGGTCTGCGTCAAAGAGAAGTGGTACATTAACATGAGTGGGATTTGAGAAGCCAGGACCTTACACCTGGGATGAGTCCTGTCTTCATCACCAAGTCTGTCATCATCTCTCAGCCACTGCCTTGTCTGTGTAATGCAGCTCTTTTCATGAGGATATCTTCCCATCTGTACGTAGCATAAAGGATGTTGGATTTCCTAGCCTGACTGCGTGTAGTAGCTTTGCTGCCTATATGTGACTAGTCCTAGGTAGAGGCACTGGAAATATTTGTGTTCAGTTTGAATTCAGGGAAGCTGTACTGTTGAAATACAAAACCAATGTGCTGTAGTGACAGGTGACTCCAGCCTGCTGTGTACGTGCTGGTGTCTTGAGAGGGTTGTGGTGTTCTTCCCTTCCCAGGAAGGTAAGAGAGAAGCTCCCTGTCCTTACATCTACTGTTGTGGGATCACACCACTCAGTGCTTCTAGGCCAGACGTCTTGCATGATCTTGTTTTCACCCCTTTTCATGGATGAAACAGTGTACTACTTTGCTCTTTGAAAGGAACAACATAGGAAGATCCTAAGCCTGGTACAGTTGTCCTAAAGTAAGATCTAATCATGCTCTATAAAGGTGTGTTTGTGAACCTGGTGCTCTGACTGAAGGGTGTAGTGAAAGAAGCCAGGACCTGCCCTCCGAACAGGAGACTGGCTATCTGACACCAAATGTCCTGACCAAAGTCAGTAGGAATGAAACTGCTGTGCTTTAAGCTGTTGCTTTGTCTGGTGGCTGTCAAGGCTGCAGCTGCTCAGAGTGGAGGGGACCAGACCATCAGAAGGCACAGTGGTAGCAGAGACCTAAGAGAAACTTCAGTTCCTTGATGAGACTTCCTTCAGAAGTCAGTTCCTTGTATCTCTTAAATTCTGTTAATTTGCAAAACTGTCCTGTATTGCCATGTAAGTTGGTCCTGCTTCAGATAGACCCCAGGTAAGCCCATAAACATACCTAATGGATTTTGCAAAGTAGGGTTATTAAAGCCTTTTTTCATCCCATTTCCAGAGAAGAGGCAGAAAACAAATGAGAAGAGTAGTTGCACCTGCAGCTGCTTTTCCTGAGATGAGCCAGCCTTCTACTGTCTCACTTTCCATGCTGATAGTTGCATTTTGGATATCAGCAGTGTTCTGGATTGGAATAAGAGTACTCTCAGAATTTTATGGATAGAGACAACTTCCTTACTGAGTTAGATTTATGGGGTAGTGCTGATAATACCTGCCGGAGATTGGAGCTCACAGTTTGCTAGCAGTGATGCAGAACAGCTGAACAAGAGGGCAGTGGCTAGGGATGAGTTTTGACTGGAGAATAGTTCTGCAAGCTGCTTTATCACCCAGTATTTTGTGGTATAGTTAACATGCTACCATGTGCAAGAAGAAATTGCAGTTTTGCTAGAAATACAGTCAGCAGAAAATACTGCACAGGAAATGTGTTAGCGCTGCCCTGTGTTTTGAAATACTGAGCTGTTTTGTTGCTTGCAAGGGTGAAAGTGTGTTAATAACTACCCTTGTCTGAGCATGTGTTAATAACTGCCCTTGTCTGAGCATGACTAATTGCATTTGTCCTGGGGTTTGGTTCAATACAGCTTTTGGAAAAATCTGCCATAAGTATTTAAATTTATTTATTGGGACATTTAAGTGAAGGCATGTAGTGATGCTGATATTTCTGGAGATGGGATCAGGAGGAGGTTGTGCATCAGTAGGTTTAAGAGGCACACAAACTATCCCTTGTCAAACCTGAACTCTGTTTTGCTAACAAAAGTACTTGAATATATTGCTTAAGCATAGACTCAGAGTGTTAAAATTTATTGCTCAGGGCTTTGCAGAATAGGGATCAGTAATGTCAGCACGCTTTGTTGCCCTGGAGTGGTGAAGTTTTGTGCTCTGAAGGCTTGGGGTTCTGTGTGTCTTTGCTCATGTGTGGGATGCCGGCTTTCCCCTGATGTAATTCTTGCTGTCTTGTACCTTGGGGCTGGTCAGTGCTGGAGCTGCATGTGCACCAAGATGAGTAGAGGGTGCAAGGTCTAGAGACTTGCTGAGACAAGTGAAAGTTGAGATTCCCTGTTACAGGACCCAAAGACCTGGGGAGCGGCTTGGGCAAGTTGATGCATCCGTGTGATGTCCATCCTGGCTGGTATATCGGCCTTGGGGTGGGGACCTGGAGAGCCAAAAGCAGCAGCTCTTTCAGACTCTGTCAAACAGCCAGGCCTCTGCAGGAGAAGGCTGTAGAGAGATGCCTTTCCTGTGCAGGTTTGTTTGAGGGTATAGGTGAAAATGGGAGTTTTAAATCTCTTTTCCATCTGCGTCTGAAAGAGCGCAATAAAAAGGCTGACCCTGTTTGACCTAAATCCAGACCTCCCGTCAGCCAATCCTTTTTATAAAATTGGTCAGTGTATCAGGCAGCCTAGAGTAAAAAACACAAAAAGAACTTAAGAATAACGGAGCTTATGGTGAGATAAAATTTTCTCAGAGCCTGGATTATGGAAGGATCTGGTTATTTGTGTAAAGTATATAAGCAGATTCTCTGGCTGGACTGCAGGGGCTCAGCAGTTGTGCTGGAGGATTTGACTGTGTGCTCAGCCCATCCTGCTGCTCTCCCAGATGCAGCTGAGTCTGGAAATTTAGGGGTAAGGCTGATTTGTGTATTAAATATTACAGATTAACTGGACTTGAGGAATTGCAATTATAGGCTTTTAAAAGGAATCTTAAGGCCCTCTTGTTTTTTCTTGGAAGGGTTGGTTTTACTGTTCCCATCATGTTATTTTTCTGGAATTAGCTAACATTTTTGCTTCTACTTTTCCTCATGTATCATCTGAATTCAGGAGGGTGAATTGCTTCCTGCAATAAACCTCTGTAATTGTAGAAGAGTTATGGGTATAAAGTGCAGTATCATACTTTATTTTTTCCCTTACAGTAAAAAATATTTAATGTCTCACAAAATGGTCCATCAAGATAAGTGATATTCTGGTCTCTTTACAGTTGTGATTAAAACTCTTTTAGAAGATATGTTTTTGTATGTATCAGTACATGCTGGAGTCCCAGTACTTTTAGTTGCTTATAATGGGGGTTATGTTGGTTAAACCTGAGGTCTGTCATCTCATGATGATGGGCATTCAAGCTAAAATCTGATCATCAAGAGAAGGTAACACAGTCTGTGAAGTGAATTGCTCTTTTTTGGCAGCAGGTGTTGACGAAATGCTTTCCTGTGACTTTAATGTACTTGGCTTCCCAAGAGCTTTATTGAGAACAGCTTTGGGGTGGGAACCTCATCTCCTCCCACCAAACACTTGGCAGACAGAAGTCACTGGACACATGAGCATTTACAACTGGCTTGCCTATCTAGGACTATATCTTTTAAGGCATGGCTAATAATTTTGATTGCAGCAGAGGACTGACTTAATTTCCTATGGAAAGGGGAAGCAGGCATCTGGGATGCAATATAAAGGCAGGAATTGCAGTTCTGGGCTGGCAGAAGTCATTCCCTTTTTGTGTTGTGCTCCATTACAGGACTTGGGAGATATGCTTTCTTTTGGATTTAGGTTACTGTAGGATTTACAGAAGCTGAAGAGTACATTGTGTCCCAAGGGCATGACCTGTGCTAGAGTTAGTGATCCTAAAATCTGCAGTGTGATAGCTGCTGGGAGCCAATCTTGGACATCTGGAGAAGTGAGAAGCAGAAGACAGACTTCTTAGCTCATGCAGATGACATTCTTTTATTTTGCAAGTGGTTTTTCATCTTTGCTTGAGCAGCTGAGATGACACATCTCTTTCTGTTGAGCACAAAAGCAAAACTCTTCACTTTAATGCAGGTAGCGGGGCTGGGATGTGCTGCAATCACTTGGCTTTGATCCTTGGTTATGGTAGAGGAGTGTGCAGTACAGTTCAGGAAAGTGTAGTGGTGAAGTGTTTTTAAGTCCCTGGTTTAGACTGATGCCTGTGTTGCTGACCCAGAGTAAGATGAGATCACTCCGGGCTGCAGGTGCTGTTGAGCTCTTTGGGGTCACCTGCAGCAGTCACATCCCAGCCACCTCTTCCTCACCGCCTGTTCCCCCTCCCAGGTGCCCCCCAGGCAGAGAGACTGGAGGAAAATTTTCTGGGAGGACTGTCAAAAAGTTGTCTGTTCCCTCCATGCTTGAAGATTGGGATTCTCTTATGGTCTTTTATTTCCTACACAGTTTTTGTGTTAAATGGGCAGCCTTTTTGCAAGCTCCACCGCTCCTTCAGCTGGGAGCAAGGTTTCTGCCTAGCTTAGATTTTGTGGTAAAATTTATTGTGCTGTACTTGAACACTAACCTGAGTCAGTTTTCCTCTTCTCTCTTTAAACAATCTTTTTTCTTTTCTTTTCTTTTTTTTTCACTAATGGAAAATTTCAACTTGTCCTCCGTTTAAACACAGTTCAAGCTTTTCCAGGAAAATGGAATGAATCAGTAATGCTTCCCTCTTTTGCTTCTAGTATGCTTAGCTAATTGTATTCTTTTTATTGTGGTTTTGATTGCATAAAGGCCTTTTTCTGGCATTATTTTCTGCATAAGAGAGGGCAGACAAGATCTCTAAGATGGTGCCTCTCCCTCAGGAGCTGTGTTATCCCCAGACCTTCAGAATTTGGAAATCACAGCTTTACGAAGAGGCTGAATCTGAACAAGGACAGACAATTCTTACAGTATTTTTTTCTCCTGTGGACTGAAGGGTTTTCATTCAAATAATGTGCAGGGATGAACATCCAGGAGCACAGAATGACTCTGAGCTTACCCTTTGGCAGCAGCAAGAGGCAGCTTCCCTCCACAGCTCCCAGGCAGCCTCTTGGTGCTCCTCATTTCATTTGCTGCCACTCAATCTCCTTGCAGATCCCATCACTGTCCTAGAGGTTTGTTAATTGTTTCACCTTTCACATAGACTGGATGCATCTAGATTGATGTCTTGAAGTGAGGGTTTAAAAATCAAATAGCAAATGACTCCACTCCAGTGGATATTATTGCACTAGACATTATGTTTTAGAAGTCACTGTGGTTAAGTGGAGTATCTCTGGAATCTTGTTTTTATCAAGACATTTATGTTCCCATCTAATTTTTGTGAAGAGTCGTTTAGACATTTTCCAGATTAGAGCATAATGGAACTGCTAGCCATAAATGTTCAGAGGAATCCATTACACATGCTGATTTAGTGGTTAGTCACAATTACTTTGGAGCTACAGTGTCAAATTTAACACCAACCTTCAAAACCACATATTGTGAAATCCGGTCATCATTTCTATTAGATGTTCCAGCCTCTCTGAGAAGAATAAGACATTTTGTACAGCAAGATATAAAAGCAATTTGGAGGGGACAGGCTGATGCTGGAGGAGCAACTCGCCACAAGAAGCAAACCAGCAGGCAGCTTTTCTCTGCAGAGTTTTAGCCTTTTTCTTTCTGCTTCATTGAAGCCCAGAAGATTGGTGGTGGCAGTGGGTTGGTGTGCTTATTTCTGTGTGTGGGAGGTGCAGGTGGAGGCAGTGACTGACGGAGCTGGAGCGGACAGTCCCATGTCCTGCAAACCGGTGTCTCCTTCCTGCAGCACTGCAGGGGGCAGGGTTCTGGCTGCTCCCAGAGGGCAAAAAGCTGGTCCCCTGGAGGTCAAGACTTGTATTTCTGTTAAAGGTGGTGGAGATGTTCCTGCAGGTTCTTTAGAGAAGCCACCATAGGCCATTGAGCTGTAGTTAATAGTCAGAGTGAAACTTACGTAAGACAAGTATCAATAGACATTTTCATTTACTGTAACTATGTATAGGTGTGGGTTTAAAAATCAGATAGCATCTGCTTTAACCAAAGCCCTAGACTGTAAGCTGTGTCTGTTTTGCTTTCAAAACACAACCTTTTCCCTGCTTATTGCGGTTGTCTGCATGTTCCTGCATCCCACAGATGGGAGTTGTGGGCAGTATCTTGAGCTGCACCTTCTGTGACCTCCTGGGTAGGAATTATTGCTCTGAATGAATGACCTGCATCTTGCTGGGTGTTGTTTGTTGAGGGGAGACAGGACTGGCGGGACTGGGTGTTTCCTCACTATCAGATTGTGAACTGAAAGTGAGTTCATCTGAAGGTTGTTGTAGCACTCTGTCTTGGGTTTTAAGCCAAGGGTGGAGGTGGTCAAAATGAAATTAGCCTGAGATTCAGGGGATGAACAAGTAAATCCCATTGAATTTGTGCATGTTAGAATCTCAGAACAGTGTTTATGTTAAGGGATGAGCTTGTACAGTTAGACATCCTGAAGCACTTTGGTTTCTTTGTTGAACAAGAATGTTTGTTTCCACAGTGGCTAATGCTATAGATGCCCACAGGATACCTAAAAGTGCTTCATTGTCACTAGTTTAATAGCAGTGATATAATAACACATTTAGAAAGAACATTATTTGGTACTGTTAAGACTTGGCCTTAGTTTGGAGTTTCTTCTTGATACCTGGAGAAGTTATTAAAATTCTAGGTTTGTGCAAGCTTGAAAGGGTCAGTACTGTGATCGATAGCTGAGTTTACTAGTAAAGATTCCTAAGCACATAGGAATTTTTTAGCTATATCAGATCAGATCAGATCCCCCTTCTTACCAGTTGCCCAGACATTAGAACCGTTTAAGACCTGTCTAACACACAGACTGTACATGTAACCTTTTCATTCCCTTGGGTTTAGAACATTACTTTTGTTCTGGAGCATAAGGTAAGCTTTTAGAAGAGGTAACATTAGAGAACTTCAGTTCTGTGTTGAAATTAAGTTTTCTGGGAGTTAACAGCAAGGTTGCAATGAGTTTTGAACTAACTGGGGAAGGAGTTTGTATGGGCTGTTATGCCTCTGGCAGCTCATCCTCAGCTTGCTCCTGGAGGCATCCACAGGGCATTGAAAATGTCAAAGCAGACGCTGTACCCTGAGGTGCTGCCAGTTCTGATCTTGATTTGATCTCTAGAGTTGCCTGGTCTGGCTGCTGTGGAGCTGAAATCTGCAGACTCCCCATTGTGTGTGCCCTGGACTTGGCAGGGGTGGTGCTTTCGTGGCCCAACTCACCCTTGTTAAAGACAGTGGTGCTCATCCCGTTGATTGCTTGAAGAGCTCCCTTCCCTGGAGAGGCTGCCTGCCAGGAAAGGAGGTAATTCATGCCCTGCATCAGCTCTGTGTTATATTGGTTGAAGAACGGGATCCGGTTAGCTGTAATGATAAGAGCTGAGATTTTGCAGTGTCAGCTCTTTTCCACAGGGTTTATGCTGGAACCACAAAACTCATAGGAGTAGTATGATGGGATAAGAGGTTAAAAGCCAGTGTAATAGCCAGAAAATGCTTCAGCCTTACAAAGAAGTGTCACTGCCTCCCCCTTGGATACTCATAATTAGTAATTCCTGATTTGCCCTGGCAGTTTGGAGTAGTCTGCTGGAAGGGCAAGCCTGTGAGCTGTGCTTGTCTGCCTGGTTAGGGCTGTTAAACCAGAGTGCTGTTTCTGACATTGTTCACTTTTAGAACTGGATTTCCACATCTTGCTTTAACTGTTATCATTAGCATTTTGCTGGGCTTCGTTTTGGGGATGAGAGAGCACTTTGTGATCTCTGAAGCATTCAGAAGTGCAGCAATGTATAGCAGTGACAGTACATAAACCAGAACAATAGTATTGCTTTCTAAGTGTATTTTTTAAACTCTGTTTTCTCTTTAAAACTAATTTTTCTGGGCAACTCAACTGAGCATATGTATTATTGCTAACATTTTCTTAAAATCAAATCCAGTACATACAGGTTTTTTACTGTTGCTTTTAGAGGACTAATTTCTTTTTTTCTTCCCCAGCAGACTGTATTCATCCTGCTCACATGACTTTTTGCCTATTTAATTGGTTTAGTATTGCACTGAGTTCTGCTTTCACTTTTTAATTGGCAATCAAATCGTGTCCATGGTGAAAGAGAGGGAATTTCACTGTGGAATTGAAGGCATAGATTTGGACCACTGTGCTTTCATTTAATGAGGAAGGTACTTAGTACTTCTCTTCAGACTATACCTATTACACCAACAAGTGGTGTCTGCTATCAAATATATGATATATGCTTGATGCTCTGTAAAGGATGATGAATTAGGGGATTGGTAGCAACAAACCAAGGCTTTATGCCATGGCACAGCCCAGGAGGAACCAGTGGTGCCAGTGTCACGAAGGGTATGGGCTGACACAGGTGGTCGGGATGTGGCCAGAGGAGCCTTTGCTTCTCTGGCTCTCAGGTGGGTGAGTGAGAAGGGTGAGTCCAAGGTGACTCCACCTTGACTGATGGACAGCTCTGTGCCCTCTTCTGTGCTCGTGGGCTTTGCATGGCAATCTAGGCAGCCTCACCTTAGCAGTGCTATAAAATGGTATAATTGAGATTATTTCAGGGTTAGAAATTTCTTCTTCCCAGTGGTTTGAGATATCCCTGATGCCCTTATATTCCTCATGTATGAATGCTTAGTTGCACCTTTCATGCATTTTCTTTCTGCTGGTTGCTCTGGGAGCTGGCTACAGTAGAAACAGGACTCTACACCTGATACAGGGCAACAGAGCTGCTCAGACTTCTGGCCCTGGGTCCTGCTCAAACCATCCAGTCAATTTTCTTAGCAGATGAACACTTCAGCTCTGCTGAGTTAGTGTATAAATAGCTTTTGTTACAGCAGTGCAGCCTCTATAAATGCTGTAATGTCTTGTCTGTGAGGGTTCCTGCACTTAACATTTTAGGGTTCCTAGGGTATGGCACAGACTATTATTGATCGCTTCTTATAGGTGCCTGTAGTTAACATAAAACAGGAAAGTACAGCTTGAGTTGTGGGCACTTATTTATAAATATCTTAGAGCAGCCAGGAAGCCTTGTAATGTGCAGTTTGTGTCCCTTGGTGTCGAACTGTGAACTCAGGTCATCCCAGCTCCTGTACCAGGGGTTCAGAGCCAAACCCTCCAGCCCTGCCACCAGCAAGCACCGTGCACCTGGAGCTCTCTGCCTGGGTAAGGAGGCATGAAGGAACAGCAAAGCAAGTTGTACTTTTGCATAATAACTACTAGTCTCATCCTGCCACCTGCCCAGGCATTGTGGCTTTGAGGTCACATTGATGCAAATACACTGTGCTGAGTGCTGGGAGAGCATCTTTCCTGCTTCTTCATCCTTTTGAAATGCATGCCACATAGTCCTGGAATTCAGCTTAATCAGAGGCAGGAATGTTTGTACCAAGATTGGCTGATGTATTTATTTTACCCAGGATTAATTTATAAACTCTATCTCTACCTGGAGAAGTTTGATTAGCATTATAAATCTAACGTGCAATGGATACTGAAGGAACTTGAGCTTTAAAAAAAAGGAGTTGGGAAATTATAGTGGGAAATTGGATTTAAATTGCAAGGCTGCCTGTGGTCCTAGAGAAGCTGGATAAGATCATATTCCCTGAAAAAATGTAGCCTATGTGGAATCTACTTGTTTTATTTATTACATTATTCAAAACGTGCTTAACTCAGATCTGGACATGCCTTAATGATTTAGAGGTGATAACAACAATAGGACTTAGGGTATAGTTGCAAAACTACTCAATATTTACTCCCTAACGTGACCCATGGAAATAAATATATAAATCCCAACAGGCAGCTGTGATTGTGGTTTTCATTTTTGTGATGCACAAGATTTTGAGCCAGCACTAGGACCTGACTGATGAAACCATATCCATGTGAATGAATGCACATCTATCCAGCATAGCCAGGTGTCTTTCAAATCCTTGGTCAAGTTTCTCGTGGCCACCCTGTAAACATTAGTAGAGTTGCTGCTTGCAGAATCTATTTCTACAAAGTCCATATCACTGGGATTTTCCTCCAAGGGCAAGCAAATGGCTTAGGGGGAAAAAAGAAGAACTTTTCCTGAAGAGTGATGGCCAGTATTGATAAAGTTTATTATTGACAGACTACAGACCTGTTTGAAGGCAGGGGATATTTCTATAGAGTAAGAAATTTTTTTGTGTTATTCCCAGTGTTGCTTCTTGCAGTTGCCTCTAGGATTTGGGAGTCAGAGGAGGAGGTCATGGTCTGATTTTTTTTTTCTTAATTTTTTTTTTTTTTTTTTTTGGTTGCTTTCCCAGCTGTTTACCACTACTTGCTAAATGGGTCTTGTAACCTAAATGGACACAGTTGCATGGATGAAAGAAAACAGCTAGAGAGAAAGAGAGGAAGAAGTGAGGAAATATTTCATGAGGCAGTTGAAGTGGATGATTTTGCTGATTGGTGAGGTGGCAGGCAGCCATCTGCTTGGCTTTTCATCCCTTCCAGCTGACCTTAGCTTTGTTCTTGGTGAGTTTTTACTAATGCCTGTCACTATGGAGGGGGAAGACATTCACCACAAACAGATTCACAGGAGGTCACTCCTTTGTCTCAGACCTTCTCTCTCTACACCACCCTCGCATCATCTGTCCTTATCCCATTAATGGCCCCAGTGTCTCTGTGCTGCTGACGCAGGCAGAGGGTCCTTGAAAGCAAGGCAGTGACAGTGCAAAGCTGGCATTTTCCACTAGGTCTGCTAATTAATTAAGGTCATATGTCCCAGCTATTAAGTTTGGCCATTGCATTTCTCTATTAAGCAGGCAGTGAAATGCCAAGGAAGGGAAGAGCAGTTCTCCCTTCCTGAGCACCACCATGACTCTGCAGTGATGGTCACAGGGTGCTGTTGAGCTATGGGTGTGCCAGTCTGATGAAGCAGTATTTGCTACTTCAAATAGGAAAATATGGGTTACATGGTGAGAAATTCTGCATGCTGGAATGTTTCCCTGATTTTTCTAAGGGTCTGCTTCGGTGAAGGCTTGCTAGAGAGTGAGGTGTTACTAGCTAAGCTTGCTGAGTGCATGCTGGCAGAGCTGAGAAGCAGGCTTTAGTATTTTTAAATAAGCAATCATTGCCTTGCTTAAAAAAAATGCTTTTAATCAAGACTTATTGTTAATGTGGAGGACATTCCAGTGCAGAGTACATCACCACTGCAATTGTCTAGACAGGTTACCAGTGTCCCTGTTAAGCAACCTCATTATTTATTTATAGTTATTTATTATAATAAATGTGATTGCCTGCAGTAAGACGCGAACTGCACCGAGTCATATTTCAGATCTCACAGCTGTGTTGGTTGAATTTTTAGAATAAATAAAACGTTTGCAGCTGCAAATAGAGCAGCCTCTTACACTCTCAGGTGTCTCCAATTGGTGCTGTTCCTGATAAAGGTACAAGAGGAGAAGATGTTCAGCTTTGGGGAGGAGGAGGTGGCATCCTTCAAGTCCCGGCTCACTGCCTGACCTTGGATGATGTCCTTGTAGGGTATAGGAGCTGTGAACTTGCTGTCATTGCTGACTTCAGTGGGGCTAGGATAGTACCTCAGGTGCTGCATTTAAATGCTTTAAATGGAAAACATCCAGTCTGTACAAGAAAATGGAGATTTTATGGACTTGGTGTGTGTTATCACAGGGATCATGTTCTCTGCTGCAGGCCCACTGACTTTGGTAGAGTTACTTGAGATTTGCCTCTCTCAGTGGCTATGGTGAAAAATTGGTGTGGGTTTGTTTTTTTTTTTTCCCCTGGAATTTTGTTGTGTGGCAGGAGCTTGCCAGTATCCCAACAGCTCCGGTTTTCTGGGAGAAACAAGAAGGTTGCTGGTATTTGACTTCTGTCCAAAGGGAATTACTTCCTTTTTGACCATTTACCCAAAATCTGGAGTTCTCTGAGCTATATACCCAAGGAGAGGAGAAGTAGTTAGTGAAGCTGGAGATCAGCTCAGGAGGGAACTGACCAGAGGGAACAATTTCCTTGCTTATCTTCTCTGATTGGTGTTCAGCCTAGAAATGGTCCTTGCTCTTTCTCCCCTTGGAGTCTCAGGTCTGCATCCTTCTGGGAGTGCTCTGGCTGCTGTCCTGGTTGTTAAGCATCTTTCAGAAGCTTGCTAAAGCTCTGTATGAATTCCTCTAAGTTTTGAGCATGTGCTACGTATATACCTGTCCTGTTGGGTGTATTGTAATTACTTCAACTCCTTGGCTTAGGGACATATATTTATCCTAAGTGAGGTTTATCCATCATACCCATCTGTTTGGTGAGGTAGGGCCCAAGCTGTATGCAGAAGATAACCTTGTAGGCTGCCAAATGGTGGAAAGCTTATCCAGTGGTGTATTTTGTATATGTACTGAGTGGCAAGATTTTGTATAGTAGATGTATGTTGGTAAGGTTGGTCTGATGGCAGCATCTGGTCAAAATGGTTGAGCTTGGCTAGATATATATTTTCTTTCCTATAGAACTTAATTTCATCGAAGTATGAAAGAACATAAAGTTTGGCATTTTATGAAATGACTTGAGGGAATTGAAGTTAGTTGTTCCCTGTAGCATTTCATAAAATACACAGAGGCCAGAAGGAATGAATGATTCACGTCTCGACTGTCAGCTGTGGTAGAAAAATGAGGTGAAGCTGAATTCGTGATATAAAAATCTGTTCATCAGCACTGGAACTTGTCAAAACATAATTTCATCTTGTTAATTTTAGTGAGTTATTGACTCAAAAGTAAATCATAAAGATTTGTAGAAGGAGAGCAAAACGGTGTTTTAGAGTGAATGGTTATTTTTAGCTTGATTTTTTTTTTAAGGGAAGATTTCATAAAACTTCCCACAGTTATAAAGTTAACATGTTCTTGCTCCAGTAACACTTTCCTGATTGCAGAATTTGAAGTTTAATCATGCACCATCAAATTCTATTTTCAAATTCAGAGTTAAAACAGTCTTTCAGGCTTAAGTTAACATGCTCACTTTCATTGCAGTGCATATAGTGGCACATAATTATTGTGTGTGCTGTTTTTCTCTCATTAGTAGGTTAGTATTACAGCTTCTGCCAGACCACAAATAATTAAGGATTACTTCAAGTATGACTTTAAAATGGAAGAAAAAGAAAAGTAGTTCTGAGGAATCCTATCCAGTGAGGTAATGAGTGTATGCAGCAGAGACCATGTAAATGACTTAATGTGCCCAGATCAGCTGATAGTCAAAGATAAAACCTGCTCAACCTTGTTAGTTAAACTCATCTATAGAAGTAACTGCCTATTCTTCATGGATGTTAACCCAGTTATACTAACTTTTTAAGGTAAAAAACCCACAAAAGTGGTAAAACTACATTAGAAAAGGGAATAATAAATGAGTCTTCCTGCTGTAATTAAAGAGACTATTGATTCAATGGACCTGTGGACTGATTCAGACACTGCTGTTCACTATGTTCAACTGGTTCTGTTCAACCACTGCTGTTGACCAGCCATATCCTAAGCAAAAGCTGCTGTGATGAGGACTTTGGAATTTCTACCCCAGTATGTGCATGCAGCAGATGGACTTGTAAGAGAGGGGAAGAAATAGGCTGGCTGTGGGGAGGATGTGCATGGATGGAAGGAGTGCTTACAAAACTCCCTTGTATCATGGACTTAGAGGAATTTGTGTGTAGGAATAGATGCAAGTAATGCAGCATTTTAGATCTGGAAATTCCTCTAGGATCCCTGGATGAAAAAGACTCTATTGCTCTGAATTTCTTATAAGTGGTTTTACTGGAGCCCTAATGAAGTAGCAAAACTTGAGTGGTTTTGGCTGTTCATGGGCAGCGCAGGTGCACCATGGCTGTCCATCCTCCTCCTGTCTCCAGAAATATTGTGTAGTAGAAAATGCGCAAGTGTCCAAGAATTTGTAAGTAGTGCTCCTCTTCAAAACTGGCTTGGCTGTCAGTGTCCCTCTGCAATGCAGATTTTTTTTTTCAAGTGGTATTTGCTTGGGTTTTTTACTGCTAAAAAGCAGTGAAGTCTTGGGATCCAGCTGGTCTTCCCATTCTTTTGGAAGGTGCTTCAAGGTGTGTGATGTTCTCACCTTCAAAATGATGTCAGTTGATACAGGAGAGCCCAGGACGACCAGGTTTGTTGGTATCGTCAGCAGAGACTTAAAGGAGCTGGAGGCTCCTGAAGCTATTTTTTTATTGAAAGTATTCTTGTAGAAGAAGCTGAGCAACTCTTCAGGTGTTTTTCTTTAACTGTATGGAAGATCTTGCTATGGAAGAAAACTCAAGAGGCTGGTTGTTTTGCTTGGCTTGTGGATGGTGTCAGTGGCTTGGAGGTGGGATTCAGCTCTTCCCAGCAGAACTGGGAGATGAAAGTCAGGAAAGGTGGAAAGGTTTTCCTTTGTCTGAAGCCTAACAGCTGGTTGAGTAGAAAAGCAGAAATGGGGGACTGTATCAGTGGAGATGCACTTTGAAATTGCTGGCTAGGTCTTTCTCCTCAGCTCTCTAAGAGTGTATATGAGCAGGACAAGATTCCATTTCAGAGGTCAAGAAATTGTGCTGTAATTGAGCTGTGCAACAAGCTGTTCCTGGGTGGAAGCTGCTATGTGTGGCTGGGTAGGGAAAGACTGTTTTTTAAATCTTACACAGAAAGAATCAGCAATCCTTAGATTCAGGCTGGCTGTGAGGATCTCAAGTGGTTTGTTAAAAGCATTTTTGGTGAGTGTAGAGATGAAGGGAAGATGGGGAAAACAGCTAGAGACAAGTGCATCCAAGTCTGGGAGAGAAAAGTTTGTGGAGGACAAGGGCAACAAGCAAGTGGAGAGCAGGAAGGTGGACAGAGGTGGGCTGGGAGTCACAGGCATATGGAGTCATCAGTCTGGGTACAGAGCTGCTCCCCAGAGCTTTGTATTTCTGGTGACAGATGTGGAGAACTAATGTGTTGCGTTGCCAAAAGGAACAAAAATCCTAATATACTTTGCCGCTGAGGATGCAGGGTGCTTGTACAAAAAGCTGGAGGAAAGTGTTTAACAGTGAGGGTAGTTTGACCCACTGATGGTTTTCTGCTTGTTCTCTCTCATTGGTTTGCTGAATTGTAATAGGACTTTAATAAATGACTAAGATACTGTGATCAATTTGCCTTGAAGGTGTTTGGGAGTGGATTTGTGGTGGTGGTCACTGCAGCTGGGGTGGGCAGGAGAGGGAGTCTTTAGCAGAGAGATGCTTCTTGGAAAACCAAATCGACCTCCTGGACTGTAACCAGTTCTTCCTTCCTATGTCCTGCTTTCAAGCTCTGATTAAATTTTGCTTATTTTAAGAAGGAAATGGCGTCTATAAGAACTTGACAGTGTGTTAGTGAAACTATTTGGTGTTGGCTGTTTCTGCTTTATCCTTTAGCAATGCTGTTGAGACAGAGATCCTGTGATTTTTCTACCTCGGATTCTGCATAGGATAGGAGTTGTAGAAGTTGAGTTGTAGAAGGAGTTTTAACTGCTTTCCTGTTGGCTTTTAACATTCATGCAATTGATATTTGGCAGGATCTTCAATATATATAATCTGTCACAGAAATATTATTGAATTGCAGGTGAAGAGCTGCAGTAGTAATTTGGGGGGATGCATTGCTCCCTTCTGCTTTTGGGTTTGGGGGAGAAGGAGCTTTTTCTAGTTTTGTTTTAGTTTGGTTTGGGTTTTTTTCCCTTGGTGCTAAAATCAATATTGAATGAGTGCTGCTTTGAAAAAACAAAAATTACATTCAGGTGTCCAGACCCAGTAACCAACAGACAGCAGTTGAAACACTCCAAACATGGCCAGGCATAGGAAGAGGATCATTCATCACTCTCACAGTTCGTTAGAGAGATAATGTTTGAGGAAATTAAAGCATGGTGCAGAACTGCTCAGGGGTGCTTTTCCTGCACCGTGCATATGCTCATGCTTTATTTGCCATTATTCTGCTGTTATGTACGTTTGGCTGCTAGCAAGCACATGAAAACCTATTATCAGGCTCAAACTGTGCCTCCTTTATTTATAAACAGCTTTTCTTCTGCTTTACGCTGATGGAGCGTGATACAGAGACATCTTGCCATAGACTGTATCAGTATAAGGTGCCAAAAATGAAGAGGAAACATTTAATGTGATTAAACAACTGAGACGTTCTGACAGATGTTTGCCTGACAGAGTCTGCAGGAAAGGCAGCGACACTCAGATCTGGTTAGTGCTCATGTGTGTGTTTGTGCCCCAAATTCAGGAGGAGGTGTTAACAGCTGGTTGTATCACACAGGCTCCTGGAACGCCTTCCCATGTGTTGTGCAGTGGCTCTGAGTGTGCTCAGTGTGGGCTCTGTTCCTCATGTTGGGCTACCTGCAAAGTCCTTCCCCATTCCAGCCCCAGCAGCTTTCTTTCCTCTCCAGTCTTCCTTTTTCTTAGCATCATCACTTTTGTTTTCTGGCTCCTGATTCTGTTTCTTTCTTGTACTTCAGGAAGTGTGTACTGGTTTCAGTGAAGGCTTTTGACGCAGATCTTGCCAAAATAAAATCACACTGTAGGTACTGGTTCTCACCTCTTGGCTGCAGCTGAATGTCCTTCCACTTCAATTCCCAACCAGATGGGTGTGCTTATTTAAGGGCAGTTGATGTTGGGGCTTTGATGGATTTTGACTATTAAAATAGCTTTAATTTGAAGTTTGAATTCAATGTCATACAGGTATGGCTTTGGAAAAATTGCTGTTGATTATTTCATATTCTGATGTAGGTGGTAAAAAGGCCCTAAATATTTTGAAGCTGTATTTGGAGAAGTAATAAAAACTAATTCAGACCTGTCTAAGCTAGTCTGTTTGGCTTTTTTTCTCCTCAGATTAGTAGAGCATGTTGGATCTTTTTGTGATGCGTAATCAAGGTGAAAATTTGTTTTGAGTTAGTCTGCAAAGGTGTAATCCCCACCAGGGATTATGATACATTTTTCGTATTGCCTCCAAGTGACTATCCAAGATTTCAATGGATGCTTTCACCCTGCTGCTGTCTACAGCACTTTGGAAAGCATTCATTGATAAAACTGGATTTTACCAACACCTTTGCAAAGACCTGGGGGGAGGTGGAGATGCCTGGGAGAACAAGGAACATTATTGCCTACTAAGACATGGTGATTCTGTCAACTGCGCTGATGAAAAAAGGACACCTACCTTGTGTGCCAGAAGTACTTGTAACTCGTTTGGGATTAAGTTCAACCCCAACAACGTGTGTTTGCTTTTCCAGGCCATCTCTCTGCTTGTAAAAAGCAGGTTGTGTTGGAGTAAACCAATCATGGTTGCCATTAAATCTTGATTAGTTAACAAATGGTAATGTGTTACATTATATCTGTTTAGTCTCATTTGCATGGGGTGGAAGGTAGTGTGAAGACTTTATTTGTTGATGCGTGACTATGAGGGTTAGGTGTGGCTCTGCAAAGGTGGGGGCAGACAATAGGAAGCTGGGGTTGTGGAAGAGCGTCTGCCACAGTAGTGCTTATGCCGTAAATGCTTATTTAAAAGAAACTGTCTCTCTACCCTGCCGTGTTTGGGTTAAAGGAAGCACATTTATTACTTTTGACTTGTGGGAGAATGCTAAATAATTTTGTCATCCTACCAAAGGCAGTTGGTGAACAGGGTGGAGAGAAAGCATAGAGGCTAAATAAGTGTAAATGGTTTAAGTGTTTCTAATTTACGGCACAGCGCTTACAGGGGAATATGCTCAGGGGAATATGCTCAGTAAGACCTGCAGCATCTTTCCTATTGAATGAATGGATTAATGATGGCAATGTCTGTTGTGCTGGGGACGTGGGTTAGGTCACTCCTTGTCTTTGGCCGTAGGAAATACTTCAGCTGGAAAAGCCACCATTTCCTTGCGGCTGCTTTGGATTCTGCTTTTACAGTTGAGAGAGCAGACTCTTTTTCTGGGATAGTTTTGGAAAATACTTAATTAAGCGGCTCTAATGAGGGGCCATTATAACTGCAAACGGAATTATTGTTATCATCGTTTCAGCTGTTAACATTTTAAGGGCAGTTGTTCACAAACTGTTCGGTAATTAGGGCCCAATTCACTGTGGAAAAATTGTAGCTGGGCTGCTGCTGCAAGTGTAACATGGAAAGGAACATTTGAAAGGAAGTCATTCTCTGCAGGGTGTGCAGTGGACAGACACGCGGACACATTGCTTTTCAACGCAGCATGGTCTCCTGTAAGCGCAGGCTGCAAAGGTTCAGATCCCTGAAGTGGTGTGGGCTGCTGTGCCATGCACACAATAGGTTGATTCACTCTCACAATTACTGCAAAATTGTCATGGTCCTTTAATAGGTGCGCAGAGCAGAGTTTTGGGACAGAACTGCGGAAACTCATACTTGTGGCACAGCTGTTCTAATGATCACAGTCTATGGCAGTTCTGCAAACTTAGTGGTATTGTGATATTAATGGCCAGGTGAGCCTTTAAGCCTCCTAGGAAATTAAACAGCACTAGGAGGGGAAAAGCGCAAATTACCTCTCTGTTCTTGGTAAGAAGCAGCACCTAACACAGCTTGATGCAAATTGTTTCTAGTTAAGGAATGTCTTAAAATGCAACTCTGCAGGGTTGCTGAGCTGTAGCTATAGTTAGAACTGCAACTATAGATAGCATTAAATTTATTTAAGTGCTTATGAAGTGAAGTTTTCCATTTCCTCTGAGACTTATTTTAGAGCACGTCTAGCAGAATTTTTGAGCAGCTTTGTGCACCTCATGTTCAAGCACGTTCGTACTGCTGAGGCTGGGCAAGGACTCGGCTCTGTCAGTATCTGGCTGAGTGGGCGCTTTGCTTCCTTAGTCTGGTTTGGGATGGTCCTGCAGATGCTGTGTGGTTGTAGCAGCTTTCCTGCTGGTCCTGGTCGTGGCAGGATGGCCAAGTGTGGCTGGAGCTCTGCTTCCACAGGGAGCTGACTTTGTGTCAGTCTCCTGCTGGTTCATGTTTGCTTTCTGGATTAGACCATATTCTGCAACTCTTGATTGGTAAACCATCTTTCTAAGCAGGGGAGGGAGAGCTTTAGCTCAGGAATGGGGCTTGGTGGCAGCACCAAGGGGCTCTGGAAAGCACTACATGCCACATCTAAGCCCTGACACTGTGAATCGTCTTGTATTTACTCCTCTTCAATTTAAGTAAATGTCATCTCTCCTGAGAGCAGATGGATAACTTTATATTGGATCTGGGCAAGGCTTTTTCCAGGTAGCAGTGGTTTGATCATGGCAGAGGACATGGTAGAAAGCCATTAGTGCTCCAGAAGATGTGTTGTCAAATGGCTGTTGTGGTGGTGGTGAGAGATCAGGGTGTCCCTGTCCGCTGACTCTGTGGGAGCACATGACCTGTTACAGGACCATCTCTTGGAAAGTGGGTCTAGGGGTTGAGGTCAGGGTCCCTAGATGAGTTTCTGGATGGGGAGCTGGTTTCCTGCAATGCCCTGCTGTTCTGCAGAGCAGCATTCCTGTTTTACAGGTAGGAACCACAGATAAATGTGGCAATTCTCTTTGGCATCGTGTTGGAGCTCTGGGAGAAGCAGGCACTGAAGTGTTGTGTCATTTTGGTCAGAGAAGTGGTGTTTTTCCAAGAGAAGAGGAATATGGCTCCTGCCATGAGCAGCAGCTCATGCAGAGATAATCAGAGATCCCCTCAGAGACCTGTGGGCCGGCCAAGGACAGTGGTAACCCCAGAAGGTGTGCTGGCGTACACAGGGAGCTCGTGCTGCTTTTCTTCCCTGCAGGCTCGTTCCTGGAGCTGAGGCAGAAACATATCTAGCAGTGAACTGAAAAACCTGTTTGCGTTAATGTTTCCCATCCAGGGAGTACCCTAGGACTGAAATACCCTTGTGTCTGTACCCTAGAGCTGAAATCTTGCTTTGCCTGCAGGATAGAATCAGGACAGGCACAACCATCTTGTTTGAGAGCTCCTGCACTGCTGCGCTACAAGAAACAAGCCAAGATTTCCAGCTCCAGAGAAACTGATGCTTTTTTTCCATTCCTATCCTAAGCAATCTGCTAGCAAAGGAATTTATGATAATGAAAATATTTTTTGTGTGAAGTGCAGTAGCATAGAGCAATAAAACCCATAATTGCAGCGGGAATATTCCACATTAAACCAAACTATCAATTATAGTTTGCAGAGAGGTTTGCTAGACTAAAAAGGTGGTGCTTTCATGTGAAAAAATATTCATTATCTTCTTTCAAACACACCTTAATTGCCAAGATCAAATTTATTAATTAAGCAATACATCTTGCAAAACTGGATTGGCTCACTCAGTGCATGTGGAGTGTGGTAAGAAAGGTATGGAGAGCATACACATCCCTGGATTCTTGCAAGGGAGAGCTGTTGTTGAAGTTTGTACTTGGAGTTGATTTTATGGCAAATGTAATTTTTGGGGGTGCAGTGTATTTTATTTGGCAGCAAAGCTGTAACAGAAACAGTAACAAATTCTTCAGCCAGACCTTTTCCTAAGGTTCCCTGTCTGGCAAACCTTTTCCTGAGGTTCCCTGTCTGGCAAGCCCTCCGGTCCTGCAGCTGGCTCTGGGGCTAGCCAGGCTTTGTGCTGGGCATCACTGCTGCCAGATGTCCCTGTCCCTGGGGCTTAGCCCCCGGTGCTCTAGGTGCCCCAAAATGTGATTTAGAAACATCCATAATAAGTGTAGCTGGAGCAAAAAAGGCAGGGAAAGAATCCTGTGTTTTGCTCATCTGTCGTCCACCACCCCACAGATGTACCGGTCCTTCGGGCTTCCAGCTGCTTCCAGTGCCGTTCTGGAAAGTACAACTGCTTTGAAGAACAGTTCTTCTACTTGAGGCAGTCCGTATTTTCATGCTAGCAGAGGCCTTGGATAAAATTAAGTTTTAAGACTGCCAGTTGAGACCTGGCAATTTAATTTCTTTAGCTTCTGGTAACTCAGTCTTTGCTCAAAAATGGCTTTTCTGTATAATGTGGTTGGTCAGCATCATATCTGATTAGTGCAAGGAGAATCTCAGACCTGTTCTGTTGTGTATCAGATGCTTGTTGTTATCTTTCTGTTTTCCTTCTCCTTTGTTTTATCACTCAGGAACGTTCCCAAATTAATGATGAAAAGCTGCCGCACAGAATGGTCCTCACAGTTACAGGTGAGACTTGAGAGTACAGCTGGATCAGTGGGTATCCAGCTTACACCGGGCCAACCAGACCTTTCTCTCTAGGCACCTCAGTGCACCCTCCCTGGGCAGAAACTCCCTTCGCTCTTTGTTGATGTGCTTAAAGCCCTTTCCGTGCTAGACCCTAATTTTCTTATGTGTGAACTTGCCATGATAATGGTGAATAAATTTTTTCCTCTATTTTTGATTTTAGAGCATGCTATTATCTTCTGTTTCCCACTAGCTCTGGAGGAAACTATGCCTCTAAAGTATTTGTCTCATCAATTTGCAAAGACATCTTTATTGCCCTTGGTGGATCATAAAGGCTGCTTTCCAAGGGGATGTTTACTGTAAAAGCTAATGAAGACATCATTGCTTTCCGTGGCATCTTGTAACTTGTCCTCCGGCAAGAGTGATTGACTTCTTGTTGTGGCTGTATCTTAGCTTCTAGGTGTGTGTTTTAATGATTTTTTTCTCCTCAGGTTGTTAATGGTAGAGTTGGTGGATTGGACAAAGGCAGTGTTGTCTAAACTGGCAGGGCTTGCAGCAGGCAGGGAGGATGGCTGGGTGCTCTCTTTGCTTTCCAGGTTTTCTTTGCATAAGAAAGTGCTATTGTGCGTATCACTTCAAATTAGATACTTAATAATTTTTTTAAGATTTTCTCTCCCACATCTCAATGCAGATAGGGTGTTCCCAATTACGCTTCTATGACTATAAATTTTGCACTTCACATTCACAAGAGCATGGAAACGTGATTAATGTAGAAAATTGTCAAACAGCCTTAATCATTGTTGATTTCTTATCGATTCCTGCCCTCCCTTTTCCCAAGAGCCGTTATGCTTGCATTGGCCCGTCAACTTCCGTGCAGTGAATAAAATCTTACACCTTTCTTGGTGCCCTCTTGCCCTGTGTTTAAAAGAAGTACTGTGAAGAGCCAGGGAACTGCTCCTTTGGGATTATTGGGTAGCTTTAGTCACGGTAGAGAGAAATAATGAGAGGAGAGAATAAGCATATTCTATTTGAAGCTGTTGCTTTGCAGCCCCATGTGCTAAACTCACGACAAGTGGTTTTACATCTAACGTATATTTTCAGCCGGGGTGGCCTTTGTGAGACGTAAGTGACATAAGGTGAACAAACTGCTTATTAAGGTAAGACAATGAAGGCCCAATTTTAAAAGGTTAAGATGTACTAAAAAGTATTAGAGCATCCTCCAATCATTAATGTTGTACAGAATGCACAGCATGTGGTATTTTGAAAGGCCACTGTAACCTTTTCAAGCACGAAGTATGCTAAAAGGAATCTATTTCATCACTGCTTTGAAAAGGGAAATCAGTCTTAAAAAGCCTTAGTTTTTATTTGTTTAAAAAAAGAAACAAGTATAGTGCATAAAGAGAGAGGGAGGATCCTTAAAGCTAAATGAGCAGTGAGCTGTCTGCAGCAAGGGAGCAGCCCTGGAAACCTGTAAGTTTTGTGAGATGTGGAACTTTATTTATTAAAGAGAAAAATATTCTCACTGTTGTATTTCTTCCCCAGATTCTTACCTGTATTTAAACTTCGCACGAGCTTGGTTTTGCGTCTCTGTTCAGAGCAGCAAAAAATTGGATGAATGTATGGTGTGGGATCTCTGCACCTGTTTGCAGTGGGGAGCAGAGGTGAGGAGGCTGCAGAGTGGAGCCGGAAGGGGCCACTTCACCCATCCTTTGTGTCAGCAGTGTCCTGAGCTACTGAATCTGAAGTATTCAAACAGCAGTTAGTTCCACTGGGGGGTGGGGGGAGGCGCGTGGAAATCCACAAGTCCTAAGGCAAACAAGCTACGAAGATATAAAAAGGGTTTGTGTGTTCTATAAGGCTTGTTTGGTTCTTTGAGTTAGTGTGTTTGGTCTTATCTATAGGATGTCAGCTCCCTACAGAGCCAGCCTTGCTGTCCTGTGCTGTCACACAGCAGCACCACTGCCCCCACCCCTCAGGTCTCTGTGCTTCCCAGCCCCGCATGTTTGCATCTGTCACCTGCCAGCAGCTGAGAGCGGGAACAGCCCATTCATTCTGGCCCCAGGGATGCTGCAGCCATGTGCCTATCCCACTAAGTGTCTTGGGGCAGCAGCAGTACTGAACAGCGGTGGACCTGCTGGCCCACTTCAGATCTGCTAGTGGGCAAGACCACACCTCAGAGCGCTGTGTAAGTCCAGTCATACCTTCTCCTAGCATGGTACAACTTGAGGACTCTTTTTGGGGGATGTTGCTCCCCAGCCTGCTTTGCATTTTAACAGAGAAGGTTGTGAAGAGTTAACAAGCCTCTTGAGACTTTGAAGAAGCCCCCAGGTTGCCTTTTGCTGAAGTCCACTTACCTATTAGATGGCCACACTGCATTGAAGCAGCCGGGCTTTGCAGCAGGCATCTTGTTTTTGTTGCTGAGAAGGTCTTCATGAAACAAATTAACCAGATGCGNTGCAGGGATGGGGGAGATTTTGGTCTGTCTGGGATTTCTCCAAGTTTTGGATTTGGTTTGCAAACAGGCAGTTGTCACCCAGGTCTCTCCTTTCATATATTACAGGTCTCATCCACCTTTAGTTTTCAGTTTCCTGAAGACCAATGGCAATTTCAGTGTCCCTGTTTTGGGACTCCTGTGGGGCTCCCAGTGTGACACATTCAACAATCAGATCATAAAAGTGAAGTCTAGAACATGCAAAGAAGGGACAAAGCAAGGATCTTGGCAGCTCACCAGCCTTACTATCTTTCTCGGCTGAGGCTTGCAAGCATCAAGTTGCGCTCCTGTGTGGAGGAACAATGGTTTAATGTTTGATAGTGATCAGATCAGGAGAGCAGAGCTCCAGGCATCCAACAGGTTGTCAAACCTGTCACATCCCAGCCTTTTCTTCCCCTTGACAAGGTTAGACACTGACTGAAAAGGGTATACTCTGCCAGGATGGCAGCAGCCTTTAGGAGGAAGAAAAATGCTTTCAAAAATGAGTTCGGCTGCTTTCCACATATCACATCATCTCTGCACAAAGCTGCATTCCNACATGCAAGGAAGGGACAAAGCAAGGATCTTGGCAGCTCACCAGCCTCACTATCTTTCTTGGCTGGTGCTTGCAAGCATCAAGTTGCGCTCCTGTGCGGAGGAACAATGGTTTAATGTTCGATAGTGATCAGATCAGGAGGAGAGCAGAGCACCAGGCATCCGACAGGTTGTCAAACCTGTCACATCCCAGCCTTTTCTTCCCCTTGACAAGGTTAGCCACTGACTGACAAGGGTACACTTTACCAGGATGGCAGCAGAGCCTTTAGGAGGAAGAAAAAATGCTTTCAAAAATTAGTTCGGCTGCTTTCCACATATCACAACATCTCTGCACAAAGCTGCAATCTCAGATGTGCCTTTGCAATGACTTTGAATATTTTCCTTTCTCCTCTTCCCTGTTACTGGAAAAACAGTCACACACAGAGCCTTTCCACATGCTGCAGGTGCCCATTGGATGAAACACGGAGCAGGATTGCAGGGCCATGAACATCCCTTGTTGTGGCCCCTGGTGTAGGGTGGATGTCTGCAGTCAGGGCACCAGCTGCACACAGCTATGAAAATTCACCTCTGATCATACTGGTGTTACAGATAAGGCAAGTTTGGAAATGGATGAACTTGTCTGAACTGGAGAGGTTTCTCTCTTGAGGCTTTTCTCCCCTATGTACCCTTGCCTCTCTTCTGTTTTTCAGGTATTAAAGGGGTGGAAGTGCCGCAGTCTGTCCATCTATTCACTTCCTATAGTGCTGACTGCTGTGTTGGTAAAACAGTTCCAGCTAATTTTTTTTCTTTTTTAAAATGTACTTTTAATATTCACTCACCTCTAAGTATCTGTGACTTTTGCAAGGCAGCTTGGCCCTAGGATTTTGTGATGCAGCCCAGTGCCTGTTTGTGTTGCACACTTTTCCCTGCTGTGTGCACATAATTGTACATAAATGCATGTGCCCTCAATTCACTTTTCCCGAACTGTGGCCAACCTCAGTCACATTAATATTAAAACTATAGGTTTGCAAAACCTTTGTGGAATCTGCGTTTGCTGTAGGAGTGGAAGGATGTTTGTTAATCCTTTTCCCATGACGCACTTTATATTACCTTGGATCTGGTATAGTTTTCACACTTTAGAATCAAAATCATAAAGATGATCGTCATAAGGCATAAAAAGTTAGCATGCTCTTATCTATTTTAATTTTGTTTGAATGATGCCATCTGCTTTTCTGAATATGGCGGGTAGCTGAAGCAGGAGAATGTACCAGTTGGGAACGGCAGAAACAAAACAACAGTGTCTGTGGCTGATGGAACATTATTTTATGTGCTGGTTAAGTGAGAAACCTGTGCATCTCAGTAAGTCCTTTCTGCAGAGTTCGTCCAACAGCCTTTACAGGCTCCGAGCTCTAATTGCAGTCCTGCTTTTCTCAAAATACTGAATGCCAGGTAATTGTAGCCAGAAAGGGGCAGGTGAGTGGTTTTGCAGGATAGGTTAGTTGCATGAATTTCCCTTTTGGGAATAAGTCGTTCTTATACCCTCTCTGTCGGTTCCTTAGGAGGATGAAGGTTGCTCTCCTGCTTCTCTGCCATGGGGAATGCCACTGGGATGTTACTTAACCCACAAGTGAGGATGCACTTGCTATGGTCTCAGCTATGAGACAGATCCCAGCCTTCTCATGTCCGTGCTCCCTCGCCTGCATGGGTCGGGGCTTGGGATTAGGCCTGAACTGCCAAGACTTTCAATGAACGTGGTTATTCTTCTGCTGAAAGTGATTATTTTTCTACTGAAGTATTATGACAACAGAGTGGGTGTGTTATGTAGGAAGCTGCATGTTTGGACTACTCACTGTTGTTTGCTGTCAGATCCAGAAAGAAATAAACTGGTTTTGTTAGCTGTTTAATTAGAAAGGCAAGAAGCATCTGCTTAGCTGCATGTTGGTGTGCGAATTGGTTGTTTGATATCCATCATGGTGTTGAAAGCATCTGTTGACAGGTGGCAAGAGCTCTTGGTGAGCAGGCTCGTGGCTTTGTTGCCTACCTGGGTATAGCTGCTGCCCAGGTTAGGCTGACAGGTTAGGATAAAACCACTTCTTTGTGCTGTGCAGAAATCCGTTAGTATGGGTGGATATAGACTGACCCAAGCAACTGACAGACATTAAATAAATGCCCTCGAGTTGAGAATGCAGAGCTGAGGCTGAGCTGCTGTCATGCTAATGCTATGCAGGAGCATGTTTTTAAAAGTGGTAATTTACGGGAGTTGTCTCACTCGGTTTAATTTCCATCTCATGTTATGGATTCAGTTTAACTCTGGAAGCTGATAGTCATCTAATGAAACTGGAATTAGTGTCCAGCCAAGTGAAATAACCAGCTTTGGTGAGTGAGAGGATATTGGGCTCTGTAAGGTATTTGCTGTGGAGTACCTTCTTTGTGGGGATAGAAAGCATGAACGTTTAAGTGAGTTTCATGGTGTCTTGGTACTTCTCAACTTTCCATGTTCTTGGTGACTAAATGAGCCAGAAGAATTTAGTAAGAAAAAGAAAGAAGTTCCTCTTTTTACAAAATGCTGTATATCTACTATATGTCTTCAGAATGTATGAAGACAGTCTTTGACCTGCACAAATATCAGAGGTCCATACAGTTGCTTTAAGGTCACTTGAATAACCCTGTAGAATAATATGCTGGCATTGCCTTTGACAGATTGCCTGGAGATTTGCTTGCTGAAGCCAGTCTTCAGAGTCAACTGTGTCTTGGTAGCAAAGACTGTAATAAAATTGTTCCGTTCAAAACAGACCGTTCTTCATTCTGACTTGTAATCAATAACTGTCTGTGGCTGGTGTCGCCTCGGACTCTTGTCTCATGGGGGCATATTGTACAGTGGAGTCCTGTATGCTAATCTGTGTCTATAAATAAAGATCCATCTCTGTGAAGACTCTTACATCCTTCTGGAGCTGGTGGAGAGCTAGGGGCTAAGAGGGGAGCTCTTGTTGTTTAGAGCCCTAGTAGACTTTGGTTAATTTGTATTCTAGATCTGCTTTTTCCTGAAGAGAGACAGGATTTAGTACTTTTAGCTGGGCAAGTGGTATGTTTGCCATATCTGTGGCAAATGGCTTTGCATTCCTTGTGGCTGAATAAAACAAAAGCCACGGTGTTTCTGGCAAACATGCATAGATGACAAGTTCTGGCCAACCACTCTTGAGTGTGGTGGAGTAACTGCACGTGGGTGATGCTGTTCGTCACACACACACACACACACACACACACACACACGCACTTTGATCAGAAGGCACAAACTAGAACTGATTTATTTAAAAAGGTCTGACTCCATTTTATGGTATTTCTACAAAGGTCAGGGATTGGGGGAGAAGGTTGACACCTCTCCCCATCCCATGGGTCAAGACAACTGTCCCATCAGCTATCCATATCTCTGAGAATAGGAATGAAAATTACCTTGAAGTTATGGTAACATTTGCCAGTGTTTACAGACCAGAGCATGAGAAAAAACCCAAACCATGAAACACTGTGAAACAGAAGAGAAGGCTGAAAAATCAGGGCAGCACGTGGGGACTTGTCCCAGCAACCAGGGAGGCCGAGTCAGTGGCACTCAGTGCCATCTTTGGGTCAGCTCCTGATGGGTACACAGGGATGTGTTTGGGGACAGCACAAACCTGCCACAGGGCTTCCTCAACCCCTCACCTGGATGGGACTGTGTGTCCCAGTGGCACCCTGCTGCCTTCCACTGAGATGCTGGTTGGTGATAAGGATTTATTTAGGGATGTGGCTAAGTGCCACAGGAGTCTGACTGGTTCCATGTGTCCCAGTTTAGCAGTGTAGATGCCAGGAGGGAGCTGTGGGCAGAGCATCCTGGTTGAAACGTGAGGCTCGCGTGGGATCTGCTGACTTAGAACTTGCTTCTGCTCTGCTGGAATTGTGGGATTTTTTTCAAAAATGCCTGCAAAGGCTTCTTTATATGGATGTCTGAGGGAGAGGCTGGTGGTGTGGTGGGAGGATATTGAGTTACTTTAGGCTGCAGGACACAGTGTCTACGGAGCAGACGGGTCTCTATACATGCAGCTGATGGTGGGCGTGCAAAAGCTCTCGGGCTCCTGCGTGAGCTGTTGTCTGTGCAGATAGGAAACCGCCAGATGGATACTGGGGAGGTCAGAGATGCTCTGCCATTCCAAAGTGGGGCTGTATGTAATACCTGGTATATTTGCTGTCCTGTTGCTAACTCATGCTGCAGCACGTGCGGGATGTGACTTAGATGAATCAGAGTACTCACCCTGAATGCCATGGTCCAACCAGAAAGGCATGGCTGCCATGAGCTGTGGGAAAGGGATTGTATGATGGTGGTGTGGGGTTATGCCTGCAGCCCTCCTCCCTCATGGGCTCAGAGGGATTGAGGCACAGCCCTGCAAGGAGGGAGGCCACGTGCCTCACGTGCTGGGGAGGGAGCAGGGTGGCCGTGTGTGGCTGAGCTCCAGAAGAGCTGGCGAGTGCGTTGGTGGCTGCTGCTGGATGATAATGAATATGAAGCAGGAGCAGAAGAACATGGATCTAACTCAGTGTCTGCCTACGCTGTTTCAGACCATGGCTTAAAGAGCATTTCTCTCCATCAGCTGAAGCTGCCTCTGCTCTGCTGCTTTCCTCATCAGGGCTCTATGGTGAACCAGGCTGGGGAGTCAATGCGGAGTAAAAATAGCTGGAAGAGAGAGTGCAGCTATGGCACACCATTCCACTGACAGAAATGCTTGCCAAAGTGTGCCCACTGGGTTGAAGCAAGAACACTGCATGTTTTGAGTCTTAGATGGCACGTGGAAGCAAGAGCTGTTTTTCTGGTTTCACTTTTTTTTTTTTTTTTTTCTTCTGTTGTTGGAATGCCTCTTCCTTTATATGAACTCTCTTTCACTGCAGGGGAGGCTTAGGATTGGTATATTGAGATATCCTGCCTCTGGACAGTTATCTTACAATGTGGGGTGATGCTCCAAAATGCGCAGCTTTGGGATCTTTCTCCCTTTGGCTATTAAGCTTCCATGCTTAAATTGCATAGCTGGCAGTAAATGCTGCCAAAATGTCATGTAGATGAAGCAGCTTCATAAGAGCTTTAGTGCCACAACCTTTCCCAACCCCTGCAATTACATTTTAATTCAATATTTCATTGGAGTTTTCAAATAATTCTAAATTAATAGGGACCAGATTGCAGGGGGAAGAGCTGGCACCATTCTCTGTTTGCTTACGGAGTCTTCTGCACTGCAGATACCCAGTCGATACACACAGCTGGGAAACCAGGTTTTCTCTGAGGACAGTTGAACGGTTCCTGTTAGAGCCCATCCAGAGTTTAAATGCTGAAACAGCTCCTAGGCAGGGAGCTGCAATGAGGGTTGTGTTCCATGCTGAGGGGGGGGTGGTAGGTGTAGGGAGGGAAGGCAGAGAGAACAGCACGATTTTGATTCCAACTTTAGTTTAAAGAGTGTTGTTAACAAGCAGCAAAGCAGTTACCAGAAAGGTCCTCTGCTTTCATACCAGGCTCTGACCTTCTGAGTTTATGGATTGTGAGTAGGCATACAGTGATGTCAGGGAGGCTGTGTTATTTGGAGTGCCTGTGGTGCTTCTGCCTTGGTAGTCACAAGGGCTGCGCACAGTTCTTCATCCACAGGAATCCTTGCAAGCACATCCGTGGGGAACTGTGGGCACCTTCCCCTTGCCCTCATCACCATGCCTGTGGTTTTGTCCTGGCTCTGGCCATCTTCGACTTTATCTGAGCCATCTCCTTGCTACAGGACTCAGTTATCCTCCCCAGTGTCAGGGATGAGGAGGGGTTTGCTGCCAGGCGCTGGCTGGGAGTTGTGCATGGCTTGAGGCTGGGTTGGCAGCTTCCCAGACAATGGGCAATGGGCATATAAAAGGATGGTTAAAATCCCCGGGATTCCTCTAGAGACAGGATTTCACCCCTTTTGCTTAAAAATTATAAGGCAAGCGAAGCACCAATAGTCTAGTGATGGGCAGGCTTGTGTAAGACTTGGGCTTGATGGATTTAAACTGCTGGATTTAGTCACAATAAGTGAAGGCAACAGTCTTCATTTAAATAATTGACTTGAATCTTTGGTTTGCATTTATATTTATTTAAGTGATTCTCATGGGCTGGTAGCCATAAAATACACTGAGGAAGAGAGGCTGTGTTACACTGAATTTGGTGTTCCCTCTTTCTTATCCAGGAAAAACATCTAGTATCCTTGCATGCATATTTAATGAGTTGTATAGATTTATGTGTATGTGTTAGGATTTGTAGCGTTCTTGATATAGTAATTACTGTTGTTTTCCCTGTGATTTTGTCTCAAACTCTCTTTGAAAAGAAACTGGAATTCAATTACCATGCACAAAAATAGCATTTGCATAGCTGTACCGAAATATAATTATCTGAAGCATATCACACAAGAAGTATTTTCCTTTGCATTAGGACTGTGCTTCTAATGAGCAAGGTTACAATGTGAAAAATTTGGTCTGATTACCTGTCTGCACCATGCTTTTGAAAATCTGAGGATTAGTAGATCTCACTGTTTGTTCATAAAAGAAGATTCTACTAAGCTTCCCACTTTGTCTAGATCCAATTAGTTTCTCAATTGTGAGAGGTTAAAGTTGATTGAAAAGTCTGGGACCTAGTGTGGGTTCTTCCTACAGGGTGGATCTGCTGAGCCCCTGAATGCAGAAGTCACCTTCTTTAATCCAGTTTGGTAGCTTGGTTTCTGTAAAACTTTGTCACCAAACATATTTTTAAAAAGTTTTCTCTTCAAAATCTCATTTCTGGTAAAAAAATATGAATAGAAGTATTTGAAATCTTTGTCTGATAGTGAAAGAGTATTACAAAATGTATTTGTGATATGGTTTGAGAATATTTTCTTGTTTGAAAAAAAACAGCCGTGCAGATTCCTGACACAAACTGTTGCTTCAGATTCTGGTCTTGATCTTACAGTGACATTACTTTCATGTGGGAGACCCACTGGAAAATTTGTTGCCCAGATGTAAGTGCAGGGTTTTAGCCACTGGAAATATTTCTTGTAAATTCACTTTTCAGGCAGCTGAAAGAAAAGCAAATTTCTGTCAGTAAAAGTCTTTGTTATCTTGGAAAGCCAGTTATGAATGGAGAAACCATAGCATCATCAAAATGTGTAAAAATAAATAAACTGTATTTTGAGTGTTTACAAAGGAAAATATTACAAGACAACAAACCAATGTTCTTTAAGACCTAAAGATAGGAACTCTGACTGTGAGGGTGAAAAATGGGCCATCTCAGGTCTGCTGTGGTTTCTGATATGGGAAGGAAATCCATTCACTTAATTCAAAAGGGAGAAAGTTATCTATAAGCAGTTTCATTAAGTTTTCACAATCAGTAGATTGGGAAAAAGAAACAATAGCTATGTGACAGACTTCTTTGAGGTCAGAAATTTTGTCATTTTAGTGGTAACGAAAAGACTGTAGTTCTTTGTTGGAGTGACTTGACATAAATTGGGCCAGACGTTGCCCGTAGTATTTAAAAAAATTGGTAATGCGATTAGTGATTTAATGCTGACTTTACATAGGAACATTGTTAATATTTAATCAAGTTAAACACACTCCTTGTCTGTGCTTTGCAAGCAGGGGTGGTGTGAGACCTTGCAAATCTGCCACAGCATTGCCAGCTCAGTGCAAGCTGGTCACAGCCCCAGGTCTGCACAGAAAAAGGGCTACTCTGCCTCTCCAGAGCTGTCATGTCCTTGTCTGCCTGCAATTCGAGCAAATTTGATCTTTGATTGCCTCCAACCTTAAAGATGCTCCAAGGGGTAATTATATCAGCCTGGCCCTTTGCATCTTTGCTCTGCCCTGTCAGGCCTTTTAGCTGGTCATCCCTGGATGTATTCTACCTCAGTGGTACCTTTCTGGTACCTTCATTTGCACAAAAGCTCATCCACCCCTTTTTTTCCTCATTGACTCCACTTTTGAGGTCTTTCATCACTACTCAAGCCAGCAAGAGAAATGTTTGGAGTCAATATTTTTCCGTCTTCCAGGTTAAATTGGTATTTTTAAAGTAATTCCCATTTATCAATGGATAGGAGCACTAAAACACGCTGTTTACAGTTGTTAGTATTCCTGCTCTAAATTTGTTGTTACACTTGCTGAATAGACCAGCACACTCAGAGCTAGTATGTGGCTTAGCACATGTCCATCTGCACGTATTTTTATGTTGGGAATGACAAATGCCATGGCTCATGTTTACTATGAACTGCTTATCTTGGATGGGCACCAAGCTGCATTTGCGCGGGGGTTGGAATTTCATTAATACAGGAATGTGGGCTTTGGTTTTTGGTTGTTTGGGGTTTTTTTTTTTTTTTGCTTATGAGAAGTCTTAAATTTGCTAGATGCATTAAAAAACTCATGTTTAATCATTATTTTCTCATGATTTACTAAAGAAAGGAATGGTAGGATCAGAGCAGTGACTGGAGTACTTTTCAAGGGACGTGGGTGCCAAGCCCTGTTTGTTAGACCTACATGAGGACTGGCAAGTCTCCTCTGCAGCTGGTATCTGTGGGAGCGGGGTGGCTGACCAGTTTTGGGATGCATGAAAGAATCCACTGAGCTCCTGTTGATACTTGTCGGGTCTAAGAGAGCTTTTAATGTTCCTAGGTTCATGCCCGGTGCCCGGAGCTGCTGGCGCTGGGCAGCAATGCTGCAGAGCTCTTCTGTTTGATGACTTTTCATAGAACCATAGAATGATTTGGGTTGAAAGGAGTCTTAAAGATCGTTTCATTCCAACACACTGCTCTGGGCAGGGACACCTTCTAGTGGCCGAGTTGCTCGTTGCCCGACCCAACCTAGCCATGAACACTTGGAGGGGTGGGGAAACCGTAGCTTGTCTTGGCAACCTGTTCCATTGCCTCACCACACTCTGAGTAAAGATTTTTTTTTTCCTCATAGCTCATCTTTTCCTTAGCTATCTAGAAGGATGTAGATTGAGTCCCTCCAATGGTTTTCTTGGCATCTGCTACATAAAATTCACACACTCGCCGATTAGGTAACAGATTTTAAAACCTAACCTACCATTAGCAGATAAAAAAGTGCCCTTTTTAGGAAAGCAGTCTGGTTTGATGGTGGGTATTTGCACTTTGACACAAATGAAATTTAAAGTCTTTTTCTCCTGGAGCTATGTTGGCTGTGGCCCTGGGGTAGCTGCTATCTGAATGGATCCTCACTTACATGGCGCAAAAAGGCTGGGTTTGAGTTGAAACCTCTCAGAGGCTGGGGTGGGTTTCCCTGGGATCCCTGTGCTCAACGTATTTGCATCCCATACACAACAGCACAACAGAATGCAGGTTAGAAGAAAGCCCGAGTGAAGCCTCAGATGCTTTAATATCCTACCTCTGACTGAAGCAACCTCCCTGTGTGGGAGATAATAAACATTTCTTGTCTCCTAAGGGAAAACCATGCACAGACAGAGACAAGCACATATAAATAATTTACAAAGCTGTAATACACTGTAAATAACAAGCCTACTGAATAATGAATTAACCCAACTGCTGATTCATAGGTAAATATCTCTTGTAAAGCAGAATTTTTATAGATTTTTACAGCTTAGTTAATATCCCCTCGTATTTTATTAAGGCTGTTCAGGTAAAGTATTCTGGTAATAATATGTATATCTTTGGAAGTGCGACAGGGTGGTTGTGGGCTGCTGTGCTGGAGGCAGAGCCTTGCTGGGCCTGGGCCACACTCTGGCTTTTGTTAGTCAGGCTTTTCTTCCCCACTCAAGCAGACAGCAGAGATTAAGCAGGAAGAATTTTGATGTGCCCAAAGAACTGGAGAGCTACGGGGAGGAAGGAGTCTCTGAGCATCTTTTCTTTTCTTTTTTTTTTTTTTTTTTTTGTTTTTGTTTGTTTTTTTTTTTTTTTTTTTCTCCCAAGCTTCTGGTAATAAATAATGCATTTGCTCTACTTTGACTGTACTCTAGACATGGTGAGATTTCTCCATGCCTTCGAGGATGAGGAAACAGCAAAGCTGCTGGGCTGGGATTGCCACTTGCCAGCTGCCGAGTCCCTCCGTGAGCACAGCATCCTTCCTGTCCATAATGACCGCGTGTCCTTACTCCCTCTCATCAGCTACTGAGAAAGAAACCAAACATGACATTTGCCTCCTCCATGCTGCTTCGGCCCCCTCTTGCCCCTCTTTTTCAGAAAAGCCATAAGAAATAAAAGCAGTTGCTAAGCTACTGGATATGGAAGATCGCAGCGTTTGGTTGCGGTCCCTTATTAATGCATCTTTCTCAACACTGGGGAAGTGGGGAGGGCTCTCTCGTAGCTGGAGTTGTTTGTCCGTTAAAGTGTACACCTAATGCAGATGATATTGAATGTGTCAATTTAATTTATGCCCGAAAAGGTGGGGCCATTTCTCCCTCCCTTTCCTCTTGCTCCTGTTTAATGTAGGCTAGTGGAAAAAAGGTATTACCTGCTTTTTTTCATCTGTTTTGGGGCATGTAGCTTGTCAAATATGTTGCTGCTTTGTTTTATTTCTGATAGCTTAAATAATTGCTTTCATAAAAGATAACTAGATTTCTTTCATCTGGAAGTATGGAAGTTGTAAATTGCATTTTCTGTTAAACTTAAAATGTAGATGTCAACTCTGATTTTTCACTGGCAATGTACGGTGCTGTCACTGAATGAGTCTGTGGCAAGGGAGCATCTTAAAGGTTGAAGGAGGTACTTCATGAATGAAAATTATTCCAGTATGATATGTATGGAGTACCCACCATGCTAATAGGATGGGTTTTGGGTATTGTTTTTTAAAGAAGTGGACATTTTCCTCAATATGCAAGGCTTTCACAGAAAAAAAGTTCCATGCCCGTTTGGCTCAAGAGGTGAGATGTACTAGCATGAAAGTATTTCTTCTGTTTAAATGCTGTCAGTCTTCAGCTCTGGCCTGTCTGGAGTGGAGCACCTTGCCCTGTAAGAGGAGAGTAGATCCCAAGATATTCACTGCAGAAGAGGACACGGCTGCCTGTTCTCTTCTAGGTAGCTCAGGATGGGATTATACCTGACCTTAGACGTGTTTTTCATGAGTGTAGTTCTTTAAAGTAGAGTTCCTTCATGTATGATGATAACAAGCAATTAATGCCACTAGGCATACCTTTTGTATAGGTTGCAGTGAAAGTAAATCTGAAATACCACAATGTTTTGGGTTCCTTTCTCCTTTTCCTGTCAAAATCCACCCCCCCAAATCCTTTGCCCTGCCTGGCGGTGTGTTTTGCTAAGGGAGCCCTGGTTTCAGGGTGCTGTGTGGATGGCACAGAAGCGCAGTCATCTCTCCATGCCTGAGGAGCAGGGAAATGCTAATTGGTCACACATCCCACTCTTCTCGCACACCACGCTGCTCCATGTGCCAGTGGACCCCAATTAATTTGGGAAGTTGGTCCATGCACTCCAATTCCCACGTTGCCCTTCTGACAAGAGTAAGCTGATGGATTTTTTGTGCTCAAAATGTCATTTTAAAAGTCTCATGGAATTACTAGGAATTAGGCTGGAAAGGAGGGGGGTGCATACTCAGGCTCATGATAAAGTGTAGATTTTTGTATGTGTGAATTCCTGTGTAGTTTGTTGAGGCTGCATGGCACAGAAGTGAAAGTAATTTACGTTGCAAAATGCTATTTTTTCTATTC
Organism: Donacobius atricapilla; assembly: GCA_013397315.1. NCBI lineage: Eukaryota > Metazoa > Chordata > Aves > Passeriformes > Mimidae > Donacobius > Donacobius atricapilla. The sequence continues at coordinate 51,991 of WBMY01018414.1, forward strand.
TAAAGAATAACAGCCTAATTTGGAGGAAAGAAAAGTATGTGAAATTAGTTCTCTAACATTTGTAGCTTGTTAATACTTAAATTCTTCTTTATTGAGACAATATAAAATGTTTCTGTAGAGCTCTGCTTTTTTGCCCATGAAGCATTTTCCTTTCTTTTTGCCATTCTGTGTAGACAGATTTCCTGGGGGCTGAGGAATACTTTCTATTGTAAGGAAAAAGGAAAGAATAACCACTAAGAAGACATCCAGATTGCTGGGGGAGGAAATCTATAAGCAAAATACTATCTGGAGAAAGTCTTTCAAGATTTTTATATTTTAAACAAAATTCTAAATTAGGGATGTTTATAGTTTCAAATAAAGTTTGTATTCATAAGAAGTAATGTGTCGGGAGCTTGGCTGGGGTCTGATTTTTTAGCCTGCCAGGTGCTGTGCATGCACCATCATGTGATGCTTGCCAAGAAAAGGCTCTGGGACAGTGTTCCTGCAGAGGTGGGAAAATGGAAATTATAAAGACCAAGTCATTAGTGGAAAATCCTATTTAAAATTTTTGTCCCCACCACTCTGTATTTACTCATTATCTTCTATTTAGGAAAAATACTCTTCCATGGAAAGCACTGGACTGGAGTAATGTTTCTGGCATTATGTCTTTCTTGTAAAACCTTTGAGGCCTGTTGCCTTTTTCTTGGGGGAATTTCATGGTGGTTCCCTCTGCAGGCTGGCTGCAGATCAGGCTGAGACCCCAGCAAACCTATGGGACGCAAGACCTGCTGGTGCTTCTGCCCAATCCAGGCTGCAGCGCAGAGGGGTTCTTGTCTGTCTCACCATCCTTGCTTTTTTTAGGACTCAGATTTTGTGCTGCAGCATGTGTGGGAAGCAACCTGTGAGTTTTATGTCTGAGGGGAGCAAAACTTGTTTTCTATGTAGTAAACAGCCTGAAGGACAGGTTACAACTCTGCTGGTTTCCCCCTCCCACAGGGTGCTGCTGAGCATCTCAAACATGTCTTTGGGCTTCAATTATGCAACTGAAGTAAAAAAAGATGAATGGATTTGATCACTGGTTAATTTTTTTTTTTTTTTGCATCTTACCACTGTCACCTGAAGTCTCTCAGTTAGGGAGACTTCTTTTGACTTCTGAATGTTCCGTCCCTCCCAGAACCACAGTCTCTCTCTGCACAGGTGACACCCCATGGGGAGCAGCTGTGACAGCTGTACCGCCAGCAGCAGAGCTGAGCTTCAGAGTTGTGCACAAAGGAGCGCTCATGCTGCCTGGAAAAGTGATGGTGGGGAGTGAGAATATGATCAAAACCTGCAAAACCATGTGTGGCTTGGAGGGACCAGACGGGATCACTGGCTGCTGTCTCACTGTGCGATGGCTGGCAGGCATCAACTTCAAACAACCTGTGGGAGGTAGATCCTTATGATTCCACTTCACTGTGGGTACTCCAAATTTATATGAGCTCAAAGACTGAAGAAAATCACCTTAGGATTCTGGGCTAGAGGGATCTTTGGCCTACACAGCTATCACAGTATGTTTTAAAGAAGCTTTACAGTTTTGCTACTGAAATCAGCCGTACTCTTCCCTAATTTCTTCCTTGAGAGAGGCAAGCTGTGCCCTCAGTGATGTGCAGCCTCCTGGGCAAACCCAGGGATAACAAGACAGGCATCTGTGGTATTTCAGTGATTTGTAGTTGTGGTAGGGTGTCTTTAAAGCTTGGTCTGTCCCCAGGGCATCCATCCCAAAAAGAATTTACTGAGTGCTTGGTTCAAGCGTGTTGTGCAGGACTCTTGCCCACTGCTTTCTGGATGGAGTTCCAGTAGTTCTGTCCTGGAAAAGTTCATATCAAAGTCTTGTGGCAGCAGTAAAATAAGTTTAGAGACCTGCTGTAGCTTGAACTGGGTTGATGACAAAGCCAGGCATTCTCAACCTCCCACTTCGTTTCCCCTTCAGGTGTACTGGAGGTGAATGTCTTAAAAGAGAAATCTGTAATAACTGATACTGCTGCCAGATGAAAGGTTAAGAGACAATGAGAGACTGTCAGCTAAAGCTGCAAGTGTTAGCAATTGAGAGGTGCTCTTGGATGGGAAAGGCTAAGCATTCCCCATGAGTTATGGACTGGCAGTGTGGCAAGTCAGGTGGTCTCACAGAATCATTCAGCCCTATCTTCTGTGATTTTCTGCTGAAGGTTACTTCTGCTTCTAAGGAGAGGCTCTGCTGCCTATGTGATCTCAGTTCTGTACGCATTTCTGTACTACATACTCTTGTCCTCTCAAGGTGATAAACTAACAAAAGTTACCTATCAAGACCTGTGGGCTCCTGAAGCAAAGATGAAAGAGATGAATAAAGATACACCTTTCTTTTTTCAGCTCCACTTACTCTCAAGTCTCCACTATCATACCTGTTCATCCAGTGCAAATGAGGAGCAGTTCCACATGCAGTTAGTCTCCTTGCTTCATGAAGAATATGGGCGAGAAATGGTGTTACTGGGACTGATTATAGGTGAACATATGCAAAACCTTCTTGGGGTCCTTAGGAATTGGGCATGGGAGGACAAGCTGTTGTTGGGATGGCCATGAATATAGGCCAGTTGCACAGGTTGCTGGACTTGGAAACTCTTTTCAGGATGTGGCAAAAGTGAGAAATGAGTGAGAGTTTGAGTGGGAAATGTTCCTGTGGAAAACTGGATCTGGCTCCTGGTATTACGCTTTCCTGCCTTCTAGCTACCCTTGTTAATGAAGTCTTGTGTTTTGTGCCACCTCTTCCATTTGAGATCTTGAGACGTCACCTGCCCATCTGAACCAAGGCAGAGGGACACCCCTCCTCTGCCTTGGGACCCACCACCCCAGCCATCTGCTGCCCAGGAGCAGCTCTTAGCCTGATGCTGTCTCTTCCTCTTTGAAATGGAACAAGTGGTCTCCATGGCTTTGTTTGGTTACTGTGGTAAACAATGAGTTTTGATCTCTGTACTAGCACCTTCCACTTAGACTATTCACCAAGGTCTTAGCAGCAGATACTTTGAAAGTGTCTGAAATGTCAGAAATCAGTGGCATAAGGCCCTGCTGCTTTGATATTCTTACCACTTGTCCTACGGAGGCGGTGCATGGGATGGAAGGGAAGAAGGAGAGAGAACATCTTTCCACATTGCCTCCCCTTGTCTCTGACTCCAAAGCTCAATGACTGCTTTCTCCAGATCTTGAGATAATGAAGAACCATGTTGGGAAGCAGCCTCATGCACAGATGTGCTGATAGATGTGAAAGTCCATAGGAACCCGCTACACCAGCTTTCTGCATGGAGTTTGTTAATTTTAAATTTGTTTAATGACCTTAAATTGCAACTGACTTTAGAAGGATTAATGTGTTTTCTGGAGCCTCCTCAGCAGAGCTCTTTATCTGCAGGGAAGCAGATGCATCTTCATCTGCTAGCAAGGCTTCAGACCTGAAGCTGAATGCTTATGGGCAGTGTATTACTGTGGGGATGAGCTGCCCAGAAACACATTTTGGCTAGAAATTAAGGATGTCAAAATGTTCATTAGACCAAGCAGTTGTTCACAGTCTCCTGGGGAAGACAAATCCTGCTTATTTTCAGGATAGAGCTTGCTTATTTCTTAGAGGCAGGGAGGAAGCCATGCAGCTGCCTGAGAGAGGGCTCATTATAAGGATATGTTTCCAGGCTGGTGTCCCAGCCTTCCTACAGCGCCCCCCAGCAGAATAAGATCCTTGTTCCAAGCCTTGTAGCCTTCTTTACCATCAGGCTTCTCATCCAGTGAAGTGAGAGGTGCCTGGGGATTTTTGATTGTGGCACAGTGAGATGGCACACAGTGATACTTCTTCTGTTTCCCTTGGGAGGCACTTCACCCCCATAGCCCTTCGTGCCCTGCTGTGCGTTATTAAGCTACCAGCATCCCACCTTGCTGGCCGTGTTTGTGGTTGCAGAGGGAACAATGGAATAAGGATTTGCACGTTTACATGTCCAGCTGCCTGTACGCTCTGTCTGCCAGTTTGAGGAGGTTACACCGACCCCTGTGTTTTCCACTGTTCCTTTTGGACTGAGCATTTCCCATGGGTGAGCCTGCCCCCTCTTCTGAGCTCATCAGGTGCTTCTGGCCTTGCGTATGGCTTACTCTTGATGGAAAATGTTCAGTTGTATGTGCAGGCCAGGTACTGTGTCACCTCGTATGTGTGTGGTGTTGTTCGTGGTGACCTCAGCCAGAGCACTGTGGGAACATCTGCTAGGATATCCAGATTTGGATGAAGGAACCGCTCTCTAGCCCCAAATTATTTTCCTGGATATCTTTTTCTATTTGGCAGTATACTGCTTTATTACTCTTGGGTGAGGGCTCATCTTGCAGTGTTTCCTGCCTGAAACACCCCAGTCATATGTCATCCCTCTCTTTTGATGCTATTGAGGGCAAGTGTGGGAGGCAGCCCCAGACAGGGGTGCTGCAGGGCTGTGGGTTCTGTGCCAGCCCAGCATCTTGTCCCAAGGGGAGCCAGGGGCATGCTTCAGACCCTGCTTGCACCTCACAAACCCCACCAAGCCTCCTCTTAAAAAATCCAGCAGTGGGTGCAAAAGAAAGCTAAGGAGGAAACCCATTTCAATATACCAAGATGAGTCTGGTTTTCATTTTCATCATTTTTATAAGAGGTTGTAAGACTTTCAAAAAAACGCTTTTTATGTTGTCCATGACTTTTTTCACTAATTTGACACTCTGGGATGTTATTTTACATTTCATTTTAGTCTCTAATCACAGAAAATTATAGCTGGCTGCACATGCTGGCTTTGCATTCTTGCATCTTGTTTATGTTCGTTTGTACTAAGGGATAGCACTCACTTTGTCTGCCCAATTTATTTTTCTCTGCAGTAGCAGGAATTTCCAGTACTCTGGAGCTTCATTACCATGTGCAGGAAACTAAATTCAAGGTTATCATATTTGAACTTTATGACTTCTTGTTGTACAATATTGTATTTATGTGTTAAAGGTTTATTAAATCTTTCAAAAAATAAGCTTTTTAGAAGAAGTACATGATACGAACCTTATGAAGGAAACTTAATTTAATTTTGAAATTTAAGAATCTTGAATTATGAATGTCTCAAATATTTGATTTCTGCCATGAGATGTACAGAGGGGAGAGAAGAGTTATTTGAGCCAGTGCCTTGACTTCTGATGTCTGTGAGCCAGTGAAAAGCATGTTTTCAGAGAGGGATGCATGCTCAGATCTCTTGTAATCAAGGTTTTCCTTGGTGTGTTTTTGAGGTCTTATTTCAGTGTTAAGGTTTTACCACACAACCTTGCAAAACCTCCTTTTACTGATGTCTAGAAAATTTGGAATCTTTTTCCTTCACTTTGATTAGTAACCATTTAATGAGTCACTGCTGGTTGATTTTGGCTGTTGGTTTGTGTCTTTGTCTGAAAGACAGGTGTCTGCCAAGGAAGGCGGGAACTTCCCTTGGAATGGAAAATACGACCTCCTTCCCTCCAAATCATTATAACTTTGAAATTAAGGGGCCTTCAGGCAAACATATGGGGAAAGGAACAACAGTTCTTTAGTAGTGCGTGTATGTATAAGAAGGCAAACAACTGGAATGGTAACAACAAACAAAGAACAGAAAACCCAGAAGTCTCTTCCTGCTCCTGAAGCAGTTTCCCCTGCGCTTCAGTTCCGGGCATGGCCGCCAGGGGCGCTGCGGGCTCCCGCCGGGCAGGGCCCCGCCACGGTTCCTCCGGGCCGGCAGGGGGCGCTGTGCCGCCCGCTCAGGGGCCACACAGTAATGGCCGCCGCCACGGCAGGGGCAGGCACACCCCTGGGGACAAAACAAAAGCAGCAGGAGACTGCGCAGCCCTAGCAGGACCTGTGGGGATTGGGTGCACATGGGGCGTTGGGTTCAAGTGTAGCGAAAAAGCCAGAGACAGTGGCAGGGAACACCGGGACTGGGCAGCGGCAGCCAGGTTTCTGCAATCCCTCCAGGAAGACGCACCCTCTAGGAAGGGGCTCGGGGTCCCACATTGTTCCCCTGAGTTACCCAAGCAGATGGTGAGGGCCCTTTCCAGTGAGTTAGGACATTAATGACATCTCAGCTCTTAGGAGCAAAAGCCTCACTCATGGTAGGAGTGAACATTAACAGGCTGGACTCCGCAGTGGCAGCGACTTCACGGTTCCCCTCTGTTCCCAAGAGAGAGCTCTGAGCCAAGCCCCTCATCCCCCAGAAAAAATGTCCGTCTGTGCCCTTCCCCAAAAAGCCTCCAGCTAAGGGGCTGCAGCCAGCTGCGCCCCTTCACCCCACCCTGGCTGCTTCTTTTGTCTTTCTTCAGTACTGGTTGTTATTGTCTCTTAGGAAACAGATGGGAGTAAATTCCCTGAGAGAAAAAGAAAAATACTAACCTCCAACAGGTTCTTTTTAAACTGTGAGACTATTTCTTAATTCTAAGCACAACCTATGGTGATCAGAGCAAAATCTCCAGATATTTTCTGGGGCTTGTACTTAACAGAAGCACCTTTGGTTTATATTTTAAAACCTTTTCTTGGATAAAAATCACCATGAGATGGGTTTCTGCTGTAATGACTTTTTCCACGGGAGATGGTCCTTTGACACTAAATCCATCCTTTGCTCTAACTCAGAGCATTAAAGGTTGTGTCCTTGCCAACATCTTCTAAAGCAGAAGAGCACTTTTCGGATGTGCATAGTAAATATAATCCACATTATTTTTTAGTAGTGGCTGAAATATTTTTTTCTTCTCTTTTTCTTTTCTCTCCTTTTAGAAAGGTGCCATTTAAAAAAGCCTGATGTTTGCCTTATTCCAGCAAAAATGCTGTTGGTCTGTGGACTCCTGGAGTTGTTCCCATGGTCTGTGTTGTCTTGTTGGCCTTGGGTCTGTCATCAGTGTGGGTGGATGAGGGAAGTGTCTGTGCGCTATGAGGCTCTGTGTCATCAAGGGAGTCTTTTTGGAAATCTGCTGTGTCCTGGGAGTAGAGTTTTCTGCCTCACTGTGGTTTGAGAAGTGGTTTCTCCTCTTGGCTTCACTCTGCTGTTGTCTGCATTCAGAATAAACTCACACGCTGCTCAAGAGGACTGTTGTACATTGATGTCTCCTCGCTCATCGTCTAACAAATAAATAGCAACTTGAGCACTGAATAATGCTGCTTTCAGAAGAAGCCTTCATGCATCTTCCTCCTCTGTGGGGAAAATGCTGTTGAATGCTCTAATGAATGAGTTTATTTTGGTGCTGTGGAAAAGATGTGGGTGGTGGCTGCTGGGGGGGATTGTGCTGGTGTGAATGCTGTCTTGTGAAGCCTGTTGAGACAGCAGCACTGATGTCTGTGTGTCTCAACAGCGAGTGCACTGTGGGCAGTGTTTGTGGAAATGCTTACACTGCCCTGCCAGATTGTCCTGGCTGGATGCACAAGCAGCTGGGAGGAGCTGGAAACAGATGGCCTAAGTAAAGAGAGGGATGAGCAGCGTGCTCAGACCCCAGGATGGGTTTTCAGACCCCAGTTTGGACATACGGTTCCAGCTGGAGCTGCTTGCATCAGGACAAGAACCAAGATTTTTTTTATTGTTGCAGCATGCTGAGGTTTCTCATTATTTTATGATGCAGCCGCAATTACTTATTTAAGGTAGTTGTGCCGTACATGTGCCACACCAACCTCACATCTGCATATGGAAGCCTAAAGGGTCGTAGCCTGGTTTAGTGGTGGGCTTGGCAGTGCCGGGTTCATGGTTGGACTCAATGAGCTAAGATCTCTTTTTCAGCCTTAGTAATTCTATAGTTTCCCCTTTCCTTGTTTTTCTGTGGCATGACCAGTTGTGCAGCCTGCAGAGGAGGGCCTGGTTGCTCCGTGGTGTGGACCTGATGCCTGTGTCCAGCCCAGGGCTGGGATGGAGCCCAGGGATCTCTTGCTGGTTCACACCCTTTCATGCCTGACATGTAGCAGGTCCCGTGCTTGTGTTACCTTGTACAGCTTCCCATCAGTTACAGAAACTCCCTGCTCTCTCCTCTGTAAAGTCACCAGGCATTGATGAAGGATTAGTGAGGGATTTTAATTTAGCACAAATAATTGGATTAAGCTGGAATTTGCTTCCTGTTAGTTTTAGGTTAGCCAATACAAATAGTTGGAACTCGATTTTGCACAAGCACAGCAGGCCACAGTGCCACGTGGAGCTGATCAGGGCTACCAGCCACTGCTGATCCATCAGCTGTTGGCTTCCTAATTTGTGTGTACATGATGGGTGGTTAGAGATGGCAACCTGTTGCAGTGGCTTATAAAACTGAGACAAATTATATATTCAAATTAAATATATTTTATAAACCAGTTAAACCAGATAAACTAATTAAACCAATTGAAGCCGTCAGCGTGTGAGTACAGATCTGTGGTGTCAAAACTTATTATGTGGTTCACTTAAGAATTCTCATGTTTTTAAAAAGCGTAACTCAGAATGTGCAGTCACTCACCCAATCAGGTGAGGGCTTTCAACCTTGAAAGAGTTAGATTGTGTTCCAGCACCAGAGGAGAGTCACCATCAGCAGACCAGCTCCACTGACCCTCCAGCAGGACTCCATCTATACCTAGCTGGGTCCTTTCCGATTCCAGATAAGGTCAAATTAATCCTCACTGACTGGGCTCTGACCTTCTCCCCCAGCATAGCCCACCACACAGAGATCCTGGGGGCCTGGTCAGCATTCCATGCCGGAAGCCAGCCATGGCATGGCTGAGGCCAGTCTCAGGTCACATCCCTGCCAGGACACATGGACCTGCCACACAACCGAGTTGTTCCTTGAGATGTACAACCTGTAGGTGCTCGTTCAGTCCATGCTAATCACCAATCGTACTGTATCAGTCTCTCATTCGAGTTCTGTGATACCTTCGTGTCTGTAGATTTCAACGACAAAGGAGAAGTTCCATGTGTGTTTCTGGCATTAAGGACATTGTCAAAAATCTGCTGATGGAGGGGCTGCAAGGAGAGCCAGAGAAATGCTGGATGCAAAGTGCTAAAGGTGCTATGCCTCAGGATGTCAGAAGCAGGAGAGTATTTCTCTGCTGTGGGAGCACAATCATGACCCCCCGACTGTACCAAACAGGAGCAGACAGACTTGTTTTAGAGCCCCGGAGACACAGTGCATTCATTAGTGGTCTGTTCATGGCTATCTCATCTCGTTGCTGGAATCTTTCTTCTTCTAAAACAGCTTAAATCTCCGTGAAGGAAGATTTTTTTTTTATGGTACCAGCAGCCTGCTAATTTTTTCCAAGTAGCTTCAAAGCAGTGCCTTAAACAGTCTTATTTGCAGTCAGCATTTGTCCTGGGGATGAATTTTACAATGGGTGCTTTGTAAAACTGTGTAGCATGTGGAAGATCTTAATTTTTTTTATCTGTTTCTTATGCACCGTTTCATTAGATTTTTTTTCTTTTATCATTTCTGTTTAAGGGTTTGCAAGCTGATCCCTTTATTTTTGGAAGAGAATACCAAATAAACAGTGATTAGAATGAAATATGACTCATGGCTTCCTAAAGGATATGCTTTAGAACTGGTAAACAGTTGTAATTGCTGTTAGATGAAAGTAGCAAATTGAACACATTCTCATAATAATTATAAAGAGATAGATAGACTATTCTTTCTCCCAATCTAATTGGGATTAGTATAGTGTTCCATTTTCCTAGTAGAGGATGATCTGTGTGAAAGTTAAATGTAGTTATAAATGTATTCATAAAAGCTGAGTTTAAGTAAGTGGAAGAAACTTGCTTCTACACAGAAGCCAAGGAATTGAACTATAGTGTGGCATTTTTCTGAGGAGAAAGAATTTAATATAATATTCTATGGCCTGGAGATCATCTCACCTGGAGAGGTGTTACATATTTGCTGGGATTGGTGCCAAACTGCTAAGGATTTGTTTACAGGGGACCCTAAGCATGAGCCTTTGAAAAATCCTGAAATCTTTTCTGTTTCTGCCAGTCACATCTGAGAAAGGTTAAGGGTAGAGTGTTTTTGCAGTATCACTAATATAAATCAGAAATCATAAAAGAAGTAAAAATACTGAGTAATTCATTACAGCGGATTCTATACTTCTCTTGATGCAGCTGAATACTATTTTACACATCATTGGTTCTTCTGAATCCAGTTAAACCTTAGGGAAGAACCTAGGATATCTGTATGCTCTGGGCATTCGGCAGCAGCGCTGTGCAGTGTGTGGAAGTCTGTCAAAGAGATCTACCAAGGAGAGGTGTCACGTCTGTTCTCCCTTTTCTTTTGGCTAGGACTGGCCTACGGCTTTTCAGACATGAGTCTCTGCTGGAGCTGTCAGGTGTGCCTTCACTGACCTGTGCACTAAGCCCCAGGATGCTCCAGAGGGATGGCCTCCAGCATCCCAGCCCTGACGGGCTTGTTGCGTGGTGTTCGCCTGAAGTGACAGCCAAGAGGAGGAGGAGGAGGAGGAGGAGGTTCTCTGCCAGCGTGTTGTCCCTCCCCCGTGCCAGTGTGACATCCTGCCACACGTGAGCTCCAGCAGGCCTGGAGGTGGGCAGGAAGGGGCACGGGAGCATTTTCAGGGAGCTTTTCCTGCCCTTTACCATTGTTAAGTGACTGAAATTGCTTTCCAGCTGCAGGTGGATTTGGGTTCCCTGGGGTTGCCCAGCAGTGTATCACTGTGTCAGTGCCATGCAGGCAGCATGGATGTGATCAATGCTGGGTGTTTCATCAAACAGCACAGGTGGGGAATGGACAGGACAGTGGGATTCTTCTCTCACATGCACTGTTCAGGATGTCACCCATGGGGAGAAATGTTACATGTCCCTGTGGATTGCTGCCTTTTCCTAGTGCTGGCAGCACCCGGCTTATTGCTTTGCCACGCAAACAGCGACCAGAGGCTCTGCAGTCTGCTTCTTAACAAGGAAATTATTTTAAAAGAGCCTGTTTTGTAGCTAAACTTAGTACCCTTGGATGCTGTCCAAAACTCCGCAGCAATAACGCAGCAAATACAACTGTTTTAAAATATATTAAATATGCAGGTTGGCTCATGGTAGCTAAGCTCTTGTAGACAAAGAATAGGTAAAAAGCACTAACTTGCACTGTGCTCATATATGGGATTCTTAATCATTTGCAAATAAACATCTACGTGGGGAAAAAAATCATAAAACACCGTCAAATCACAATGTTACAGGAATGTGTTCTTGGCAAGAGCACTTTTGCTTCTAAACTGAATTTCTTACACAAATCTGAGCTGTAAAATATTGGAAAGGAAAAAGAAATGATAAGCTTGTTTTAGTTAAACAAAAGCAATGGATTCAGCACTTGCTAGAGGCATATTTTGAAGAGAAACTCGGGCTGAAACTAGCACAGGAATCCTAATTAGCGTGTTTTCCTAACAATAGCATTGTCTTTCCAAATGGAAAGGGGTGTACAACTGAGTAATTTATAGCAGAGTGATGGTTTAGTTTTGAGGCACAGTCTGATGAATCTGCACTTAGAGCATTCCCAAAAGTCTTTCCTGATGTGATTCTTCCAGATTTCACCTTCTTAAGTGCATGTATGAACACTGATTCACCTCAGTGTTCAAAAATAACAAAATAACAGCCGTTGGGTTCAGACTGATAGCAGGCAGATGATTCAGCCTTTTGAAGGTTATTTGTATCAAGGTACATATTACAAAAGAAAAAAAAGACCTCATAGCTATTAGTAATTTTTGTATGTGGCTATTAATAGAGATTTTAGTGTATGTTTTCCTAAAAGTACCACCACCAACCTCCAGAGAAACAACTCTTCAGCCTAGCTCAGTTAGATGGGCTTGGGCTGAATGCAGTCTTTTCAACTGATTTAGGCAAACAGCATGCAGATTTGCTGTACCATTTTTATGGTACTGAGGTGAGGTAATACTTTCTAATTATACAGTGATTTGAGGGGAAAATAGGTATTTCTAGGCCAGCTCAAACCACATAAATATGAATGTCTTGCAGATGTAGGAATGTCTTATTTTCCATTTCTGCTATGTGTTTTGTTGGCATTTATAGCTTTATAAATATTTGCTGAGAGCTTATGGGTCAGGATCAGAAGTTGGGTCAGCAAGAGGATGGAAGTAGTAGGCAGAGGTTGAAAGGGAGGAGGTGGATGAACCTCGCTTTAATAGCTGGAAGACTCCTAGCTGCAGTCTGATCTCATGGTGGGGATTAGGACCACTTCAATGCCAGCTGGACTGTAATCTTCTGCAGCATCCCTGTTGCCAAACTAGGGAGATGGGTGGACTGCAAGATGGTGGGGGGAAACTGTCTGGATCATCATATGCAAAGGAGAGTTGTTAAAGGTTCTGTATCAGGTGGGATTCCTTTAGGGGGGATAGAGAGACCAGTACTATTCAGCAGCTCTATGGTTATAGAGATGATGGAGGCAGGGTATGGGCTTTTCATTTTTTACTGGAGATCCGGTTGCTTTAATTACCTGCTCAGCCTAGCTAACAGGTGCAGAGAGGATATTTTCTAATTTGTATTTGTTTGAGGTAGAGACGTTGTTTAGGAGCTGGGAAAAAGGAGAAATTTGGAAGTGATGGTGAGATATATATATTCTTCTCAGACCCTTCTTGCATCCTTGCAGTAATATAAGAATGTGCGGCAGACTTGACCCAGGCTCTGGGACCCAGGAGGGGCAGGGTTCCATCTTCAATATGGAAGTATGTACATTGACTTCTGGAGCAGTCACACTGAGCACCTAACCAACTCCTATACTGAACTGCAGCTGATTCCAGTAGGAAATGCACCTCTGTCTGCATTTAGAAATGCTGAGCTAATTTTGGAAATCTGGTCTGTCACAATTGGAGACAAGCCTCTCAGCTTTGCTTTACCTACATTTATATACCTTTCATTGAGGCAGTTTGAAATGTAGATACATCGTTAAGAGACTGATAAAGCACAAATGGTAATCTTCAGATTCAACCAATTAAAGGATTCGGAGTCTGTCCACTGTATTAACAGTTTTCCAAAGGGAAGCCATTGTTTCTGTGGGTTCTGTGGGGTGATGTAGGCTGGGTTATGCTATTATTTTATTTTGGTTTGGACCAGTAGTCCCATTGTGGCAAGAGCATGGTTATCTGATAATCGTGAATAATATCTCTTTTTCTTGTTCCAAGGCCAGTTTTCTGGGGCAAGAAGATTGCTGGTGGTAGAGCCAGGGTTTGTGAAGGGTGCCTGGAAGTGGGTGCTGCCTCTGGGGAGCCTGGGGTGGAGGGAAGCCTGTGCCCTCCAGGAGGATGGGGACAAGCACAGCATTTTATACAGGAGTGAGGAGTGAACAGCTCATTCCCAGCAGTGAATCTTGATGTGAAGCCGAAGTGCCTGGTAGATGCTTCTGTGTTTTGTGTGGTGTTGAGGTTTTTAACAGCCAAACAATAAAATGT
>WBMY01018418.1:255-45930 GCA_013397315.1 Donacobius atricapilla
TGACACACGGACTGACAGACACAATGACTGACTGACGGACACATGGACTGACAGACGGATTGACAGACCGTGACACACAGACTGACACATGGACTGACACACGGACTGACAGACACAGTGACACACGGACTGAGACATGGGCTGACAGACACAATGACAGACACAGCGACACATGGACTGACAGGCAGACTGACAAACAGACTGACAGACGGACTGACAGACTGACACAGCGACACACAGACTGACAGACGGACTGACAGACGGACCGACACAGTGACACACGGGCTGACACACGGGCTGACAGACTGACAGACTGACAGACACAGTGACAGACGGACTGACAGACACAGTGTCACACGGACTGACGCACTGACACACACACAGTGACACACACTCACACAGACACAGACACAGACACACACACTCGCACACACACACACACACACACACACTAGCACACACACTCACACACAGAGGCACTGCCCCCTCCAGCACGCAGCCTGCGAGGGGCAGAGCAGCTGCTCCATGTGGGGCCGCGAGTGTCCCCGCAGTGTCCGCCTGTGTCCCTGGGTGTCCCTGCAGTGCCCCCGGCTGTGCCTGGGTCTCCCTGGCTGTGTCCATGTCCCAAAGGCTGGATGCAGCCATCACAAACCAGCGCAGGTCCAAGCCTGGCTCCAAAGCCCCAAAGCTGGCCGAGGCTGTGGAAGGAGCAAGTTCTGCCCTCTGAGCACGGACCCACGGGGCCTCAGCGACAAAGAATCACGGAATCACGGAGTCGTGGGGTCACCAAGGCTGCAAGAGGCTTTTGAGACCATCAGGGCCAGCCACCAGCCCCGCAGTGCCGCTGCCACCCCCAAAGCGCCGAGCTCAATTCTGAGCCCATCAGATTGCTATTGATGGGCGCTGTATCTGTGTGCAAAAGTCACTGCGCCCCACTTGCCTCACCGTTTGTTTCCAAACAGTGCAACGTGATGTTCTGGTGCTCTAGTGCCATGATGCCATGCCCTGCCACCATATGCCATTGGTTTCACAACTAAATATTGCACAGATGGACACGCATCAGCTGAACAACAACAAAAAAGAAGAGGCATTTAAAAGTTAGGAAACACCATTTATAAACTTGTGCAACCTGTACTCTCCAGATTACTGTACAAATAAGGTATTATATGAGAATTGTTGTAAGCACAGTCTTGGCTTGTGCAAGGGCAGTATGGTTGTTCAGAATCGTTTGCGCTTGACCCAAGCCAAGAGAATGGGAGATCTGCTCAGATCCTCCACAGCAGCTCAATGATTATTTTATACTTGTTTTTAGATGTGTGTTCTCATGATTTATTCACCCCACAGCAGTTACACCTGGCACCTAGGTACCTCTTGACAGAGCACTTAGAATCACATAACTGTAAACTCCTCATCCTAACTGTCCAGTGGACAGTTTTTCACAGACTATCCCTTGGAAAACACCTGCTCACTGAAGGCGGGACATCCTATCATTCAGCCATATAGGAAAACCAACTCAGGCAGGCAAATGTTTGAGTCTGAATCTCCCCCAGTCCTGCTGAAAGGTTTTACTGTTTTGTTGTACCCTGTTACACACCAAGGGTTCCTTTTTTGTTGTATTGAAACCCTCACATGTGTTAGGCAGCCCTACAGACTGTGGGCTGAGGTTTTCCATTTCAGATTCCCAAGAAAAGAAGAGTCCATTGCAGCACAGATGGAGAATTGCAGTCAGTGCACATGAACTCTTAAGAAAAAAAAAAAATTAAATGTCTGGTTGGTATATGCAAATTAAAGGTTCTCAGATTACTACAGCAGTTAAATTTAGGTGCGTTTTCCAGAAGTTGCTCAGTAAAATGTGTCTGTGACACCAAACAGAAGTCATGGGGAATATCCCAGCAGTATTTCAGGGTGGGAACAACAGCGTTGTTCGTCCAGTCTGTTTTTTGAAAACAGCTAAAAAATGGTGGGGGTTTAAACTTTGTCTCTAATAAATACCATATCCTCTGATCATTGTAGTCCAATAATGATAAATTATAATGCAGTGACAGTGGATTAACTGATGCTCTCAGTATAAATGTTGGATAATAATAATAATAAAAAATAATAATAATAATAATAAAGCAAATCAGATTTTTTTTTCAAGATTACTCTTTTAAAGTCAAAATTAATTTAACCCCCTAAATTATTTATCATCAGGAAAACATCATAGTGATGTAGTACCACGATGCATTTGCATTTTAATGTAGTAACATATGGTTACTTCTCAAAGAACCTACCAGACTGGTTATTCAAGGTAGCATTGTGAATTTTTCATTGCAGGAAAGAGAAGATATCAGCATCAATGTGACCTAGTCTGGGAATGCTGAATAAATTACATGTATATAAAAAAACCCAACCTAACCCTATTTGAAACCCTATTACCCAGCACAGAGATAGTGTGACACAAGGTTGTGGGAATCTATAGGTAAATAACTGCAAGTGCTTGCAAGGCAAAATTTTGGTTTGTTACCCGTGAGAGTGAAACAAACACCTAAATGCTCACTATCAGGGGAAAAAAAAAAAAAAAGAAATGGAAAAAAAAAAGAGAAAAGAGATTTGCATCGTATCTTTAAATTGATCCACTTCTCTAAGCAGTACTAGCAAGTTACTTAATTCACAGGAACCTTTTAGAGCTTTCCAGACTGCTTCATTATATCCCTCCAATTTTAAGTAAGGCCAACAACTGTAAGAATTTTGTGTCCTTTATTGACCAGCTCATGGAAATGTTTAATTTTGCGCCCCTTGCCTGGACAAGGTTCCCCAATCTCCTTGCTTTGGAGACTGAGAGAGGCATCACCGGCAGAAGTGCGAGAGGACAAGCGCCAGACCCGAGCCTCCCATAACAGCAGGAGGGACAACCACGCTACAGGAGCGCAGTGTTCATATGGAAACGCGTTTCTCTTTGCTTCTTACAAATACAGACTCTCTGCACCTGTATATACACCGTATACCTCAGGACCTGAGCTGGTTTTATGCAAACCGCAGTCGTGTTTCTTTGTTTCAGTCACCTGTGGACACGCCATGAAGCGTTCTGCACAAACCAAGGCACGCGTTTACCAGGTCTAAGCTACTTGTGAAGGGATGCTCGCTTCAACTCCTTGCTGAAGGCAACCCGTTTAATTAAAAGATTAGTCAAGAGAAATGTGGCTTTCGGTGCTGCCAGAAGAAAGGGCACAGGCAGGCTCTGTTCAGTGAGTTTAGACTCCTGTAATATTTCATTTGTGTTCATGCTGGTAGGGGCTGACAGCCACATGGAAAGAAGGGGCTTATAGAGGATGCAGTGAGCATTAACAGCTCTTCTCCTCAAGCTGCAGTGCATTGCAGGTGCAGTAATACAGGCTGGAATTTGCACACTTACTGCTGCACAGGATGCAGTGAGAGAGAAACAGTCCTACAGGAGCTCAGAACCTGCCTTGGTGTGAGCAGTAGCTAACACAGTTAAAGATTGCTTGTTTTCTAATTTGAGGTACTATGGTTCAAAGATAAGGGTCTGACCAAAACCAGTTAAACCAGTTCAGGAAAAGTTCGGGAACTTATTTTTAGCTGAGGATTAAAGCTAGTTAGTGCATTTAAAGATATCTTTGGATTCAAAACAGGGCAAACACTTCATGAGAGGAAATCTGTGATTTTATTCTCCAAAGAGTTCACACAGTTTTTTTGTCAAGTGCCTCTTTTGTCTTTTACTAATGAATTAACTGATTGAGGATACTTATTTAGTGATCTGAGTGGTTTTACATTCAACCATGAATATATTGCTCATTAGACCTCAGTGTGCAAACAGGATGGGTAACAAATATATTGTTTCCAATTGAATGCATTCTGCTACCTTTTCTATGTTTTCCATCATAATGTGCTAATTCTTCGGGGCTTGGGAGCAGCTGTTAGGATTAAAATGCATATTCAATACAGATTACTGAATCACAGAAGGGAATGCTCCTCTGCAGATTGTTTAGCCCACCCTCCCTGCCCAAAGCAGGCCCACCTGGAGCAGGTTCATCAGGGTTGTGTCCAGCTGGGCATTGAGCATCCAAGGACAGAAACCCTACACCCACTCTGGGGAGTCTGTGCCAGTGGTTGATCTGCTTTGCAATAATAAGAATGGGTTCTTTCTTTTGTTTGGGCGGAAATTCCATATTTCTCTTTGTAGCCTCCTATCCTATCACTGGACACTACTGAGACAAGTACCTCTGCTGTCCCCTGCCCAGGTATTTTTCCACACAGCTCACAGTGTGTGTCCTGCATCCCCAGGGCCTTTCCCACAAAGCTGCTTTCCACCCACTTCATCCCCAGTCTGTACTGGGGCATTGGGGTTTTCCTCCCAGTGCAGGGCTTTGCATTTCCTTTGTTGAACTTTACGAGTTTCCTGTTGGCTGATTGTTATCTTTTCCTGCATGACTAAACACAAATATTATTTCTGCCTTTGCATCCTTGCCATGTCACTTAAAAACAGCAGAAATACCTGCCATGAGATCTCAATATGAAACTTAATTTCATACATCTTATTTTGAAAAAAAATGAATTAAAACACCTCTTAACTGCACTGGCCGCTGTGCCAAGCCCTGCTGGCTTAATATTAGTGATACTCAAGTCTGAGATTTCCTCTCCTCTTTTTTATTGCCTTTTGGCATATCAATACACTGAGTTATAATAATTACAGTTTAGTACACTGGTTATATTGATAATGTGTGGGTGATAGAAACAGTTGCTAGGAAAGGCTGACATCCATCAGGAGTGCTGCAGGGGGAAGGGAGCCTTCAGAAGAATGATGGAGGTTTAGTCATAACTTGATCATGTGAGGCTTGGCTCCTCACTTCACTTTAAAACTGGGTAGTCGGGGTCATATGACTAAAATAAAACAGTTTATAAAGAACAAATTATTGTACAGGGCAGACTTCTTGAAAGAACCTTCAAAGGTATTGAAGATGTGAAAATTGTTGCTCAATTAGAAATAGCAGACTGGCTGAAAAAAAAATATAAGACAGGTATCTCTGTGAAGAACAGAGGATTAACGGGAGCTGAACGGGCTCGTGGTGCTCAGCTGTCCCAGGCACGGGCTCACAGAAGCCTCTTTGTAAAATGACAGTGTGTGATTTTTAACACAGCTGTGCTTCGCTTCCTCTAACCTTCTTTTAATTGCCCTGTAATTTGCAGCCTAATGTGTTTGCCAATACACACCTTTGTTTCTGTGCCAGCACTTGCCTTTTTAGCCAACAAACCACTCCTGCAGTGATACGTTTGTGGAGAGCAACCTTATCCCATTTCAGCTTTCATTTTACAGGGCTAGAACAACCACGACCTGCACGTTTTCTCTTGTGTAGAGCATCTCTTTCTTATCCATTACAGGTGCCCATCTTTGTGTATTTTTTCAGATTAATTTTGTAATTTTATACAATGTTCCAGATAAAATTTCACTGAGCTCTTACATGGCAAAATATTTTTGTACCTCTACTGAAATCAGATCTCTTGATGGCAACTTAGGCATATATTCGTTTTTGGCATAGCTACCTCATGTCAGCAAGTTCATAAAAAGTGTGATTTTGAAGAGTATATTTTGGGTTTCTCTTCTGTCACGTCAAACTGAGGTTCTAGCATACAGTGGTGGTATTTGTTCCCAAGCACAAAACTACACACTTCTATATAAATAAAATTTCTTCTCATTTCTAGCAGTCTAGGCTCTAGGCTCTTTTAGTAATAATGTTAATTGGTAGTCATTCATTATTTGTGTTAATAGTGTTTTTTCACTTTATCAGTGAATTTTCATTATCATGTATCCAACATCAACATTACTTATAGCTATTTCCTTTTATGTCAGTTCATTTCATGCTTCACTTTGCCTCTTCATTATATTTATTAGTTTTCCATATCAAAATGTTGGAATCTGCTTCTTTCTTTTGCTGGGTAACTACATAATAAACCCCAAGTTCTGATACTTTTGAAGTCATGGTCAGTTCTCCCTTCTATTTCTGTTTTAGTTAGTCTTCTCTTGCATAAGCTGCATGATTTGTCCTCAGGCACTGATGACACACAATCACATCTGGCTCCCAAAAACAAGGGTGATCATTTCTCCCTCTGGGTAACTACACAAACTTTACAGGTTTGTTATTGCTCACAATGATTGCTCCACAATTTTTCCTGTTCTTCTATTAAACAGTTTAATGGCATACTTTCATATAAGCAGAACATCCTGCCTCAATGATGCTTTCTCCGAAGACTTCCTCTTGAGCTATCTGATTTTTTAGGTTCAGACTTATTAATGCATTTCTCAAGTTTCCTCTCTTCAAAGGAAGCCATTTCATGCTCTCACCTGTGAAATAATCCCTTCTTCAGACATAATCACTGTTTCAAAAGGTTGCAGTTTGTCGGTGGTTATCGTACCATTTATCCTTTTGGTAATGTCGCATTATATTCATTGCAACTTGGTGGGACAGGGGCAGATCAGAAGCCTGTAGCAATCAGTGGTGAGGGCCCTCTTCACCAAAGGAAGATGCAGAAGTGAGAACAGGGCACTGTTCTCTGCTCACTGCTGCCTGGGGCCTCCATCCCCACAGCGACCACGCTCTCAAGGATGGGTAGCAGTACTGGAAGAACTGGGACAGAGTTGTTTGTGTGTGCCTTGTTCAGAGCAGAGAGATGGGTGAAGCCAGGTTCTGAAGATGAAGATCCATGTCACAGTGATAAGTTACCCTCATGCCATGGCTGGCACAGTGACCCAAGAGACTGTGTCTGCTGAGAAGTCTCCTGTGAGTGCCTGTAGCAGGGCAATCCAGACTCTGAGACACCAGCAAAGGAGGAGGAGATTAGAGAACTGGGGTCACTTATTTTTTGTAGCCTGGATTGAATGAAAAGTGGGTGAAGAGAAACTCCTGCTCATTCAGCTGACCCCAGGGACAGACTGGGTGAGGCCTTTGAATGCAGACAAGGTATTGTGACTGCTGGCCACCAGTTTGCTCACGCAATGCTGCTGCCTGTGCAAGCCCTGCCTGCTGGGACAGCTCAGAGAGCTATTCCTTTGTGATCAGAAACGTTACTTCTCCACAGCCCTGAACTAATTGCTGTTTCTAATTGCCCTGTGCTTTCCAGCCTAGAGTAATTTCAAAGAGTGTTACACTTATTTTGGTTTTAGGTGACACAAGGAGCTGCTGATCCTGGTTGTGGGGAGGAGAAAGTGAAAGACAAATCTCTTGCAGAGTTTTCTGCGTTTTTCTGTTTTCTGAACTTGGAAAGATAGCTCAACGTGGCAAAAGCAAGTAGATAAAGTGCCAAGAAAGACAAGTAATTAAAGAAAGAGAGGGGGAAAGGCAATAGAAAGTACGGCAAGGAAGGATTTCAAGCATAAAGATGTGTAGGTGGATGAGGAAGAGTAGAAGACTGGCCATCAACAGCAAATGGAGTTGTAAAAATGACACTTGACTCTGGAATCAGTTTGTGATATGCTTTTGACTTCTTGGACTGTGGAGATAGAGAAGGTGTTTAGGAAACCCACCAGACATGGACATGGAGAATCATGCAAGCTTTCCTTTATTTTGAGTGTGAATCCTTGAATGGATGAGGAAAAAATAGCTGCACTGTCGACATTCAGTTGATGTAGTTATCTACAGAACAAAGTTTTGTTATTCTTCATAAAGTTTTCCAGGCTGCCACAGCACAAAAGCCTGTAAGAAGCAGCCTCAGACTCATGGCAAATTACAGCTACGAAGGTGAATGAGAACAAGATCCCTGCTGAAGATACCTGGTTGTAACACACATTGAAGTATGGAAAAATGCAAATCCTACCTTAGGAAACTACATCATGATAAAACAAATGTTGTGCTGAAGTGATTCTTATTGCTCCTGTGAAGGGGTTACTCTGCCAGCCTCTCTGGCCAGAGCCTGGAAATTGTCCCTAAAAATCTGCAGCAGATACAGCAGCACAAAGGATCAGTCTGGTGTATGCTTACCTTCTGGTTCTTAGGTACAGTCCGAGGACCCATTCTGAGATTTTTTTACTTTATTTGTTTTATTATCTTGAATCTCATGTAAGCCATTGAGTGATATAAGGTGGGATGTGATTTGAAATTTAAAATTAGTAAAAGAATTGTAGAAGTAGGAGAAGGACCAGGCTGAGAAATGATAGAACTTTGTCTAAGTAACTTATTTAGTTAGGGACCCACAAGTCAGCAAGAGCAAAACAAGATAGTGAAGGCCCACAAACAGGATTAGTATCTGTAATTAACTCATCTGTGGCATGTTCTTTCATCTGCATTTTACTTTATGCCATTGGTTGTACAGAGCAGGGACCACACATGGCTTAAGATGCTACTAGAGTTCCAATAAATATTTGACACTGATTTAGAGCCATCAACCTTAGTGCCATCTGCAGTTTCCAGATAATTTATTGATGACGTGTGAGTAGCACTGGGAGACAGAAGTTGAATATCAAGGAGAGCAACACCCTGCCTTTGTTTCTTACACTCTGCTTCCTTAAGCATCTGCTATTGGCCACACTTAAGGTAGCATTGAGAAAAGAAAATATTGGCTCATTTGGCAGTCATTATCTTCACTAATATCACTGAGCAGATTCACAAAGATTGAGCAATGTAATCTCTTTGGGACATGGTTGCAAGATGCCACGGATGTTGAGACACCCCGATAAGATTAATATCTCATCAACAGATGAACTATATGAATTCCAACACTGAAAAATGCTTTGTTCAAATAGGTTACACTCAGCTGAGCCACTATCAGAGAGCTGCTAAATTCACCTTAGCATTATCCCTATTAGAACAGAAAATAATATTCTTGGCCACATAGTAAATTTAAACCCTGCCAAGTGCACTGTTGTAACACTCACTGCCATGAAATTATTTTTTTAAGACACTTGAATTTACAGTCTGTGATTTAATTGCAGCTGTAATATCACTACAATATTGCTGCAACCTCCAACGGGGCTTGACAACTAAGGCAGAGTAATCAGGCCTTCAGGGTCCCAAGGATAGAGCCTTTTGGGGCAGAATTTAAAGGACATACTGGACATCTGTCAAGTTTGAAGGGTGTTCAGAAATCCCAAACACTGTAACTAACCCACAGTAGCTGTGGCACCTCCCAGAAGGGTCAAATCTAGCACACTTTCACTGTAGCTACCGCTTGCAAATGCACCACAAACCCAGCAAACCCCATGTGCTGGAATTAGGAAAAACACCTGGTTTGCCCATAAGAATGCGCAGAGGTTGTCTACTGCAGCCTGAGTGTGTCAGGCTCCCTGTTTGAGCACTAATTCAATGGATACATGCCAGCATCCAAAGACCCCCCCCCACCTAAAAATATCTGCCTGAATGTGAGAGTCCTTACTCCAACAGAAGGACTCAGCAATAACTCTGAGCTGTGATCTCATTTTGGAGCAGCCTAAATATCCAGTAATCTGGCAATTAAGGTGCCAACAGTGGTGTTGACAGACCTGATTTCAGTCCTCAGTAGGGTTGATGAGTGGTTTTAGTGTTAATTCTTTGTCCCATTGTCCATGAGAGTGACCTTGACAGCAGGCTGCCACACACCCGGAGTGCCAATCTTCTGGAACCTCTTACTTCACTGCTTGGCTCTACAAAATAAATTCTTCAGAGCAGGGATGTGGATGAGAGACAGAATGTGGATTAGAAAACACTTCTCTCCTTCTAACTAGGATTCCCCTAGGGGAGAAAACCAATCCCACTCTCCTAAGGAGAGAAGCACCTTTCTGCTCTTTGAGGTGTCAGTTACATTTATCTCTGTCCTTGGCAGGACCAACTGGTGGGATTAAAGTTGAATGCATTGCTTAGAGAGCCAGGGTTTGCAGTCAGAAGCTGAGGCAGCCAGATGTCTGAAAGGCAACACTTTTGTAAACCTTACTCAGATCGATTTGGTGAGCTTTGAGGCTCACCAGTACAAGAAATCAAACTGGGCATTTCTTCTGTGAGACACTTTAATAGCTGCTCTTACTTGACAGTGGGTTGGGATCTCTGGTCTTTGGCCATACTGGAATTTAATTATTTTTCTTTATTGCTGCTTAACTCAGGACAGTTTTATTCCAAAACTAATATGACATAAAATATTATTTTGTACTTGAGGTTTTTTTCTGTCAAATCCTGGTTTCTGTGGCATGATATCAGCTTCATTTAGCTTAACTATTTCCACTAGTTAAACATCTTTGTATTTCTTGGTGTTTCATGGAAATGAAAGCTGTAGCACTTGGATTCACTAACTTTACCTGAAGGGTGCAGTCCACTTTGTAGATAGAATGTGAAAAAAATCAAGTCTCTATATTGTCTTAAAAAGGCTGAAGGTTTTCTTTCATTTCCTCCGTGTCCCATTCCTATTTCTTCATTCCCTTATCTTCTCTTTGTCTTACTAAACTGGGTGCTACAATCTCTTGGAATCTTTTAAAATCGCAGAATAATTTTAGTTGGAAGGGACCTTGTCTGGTCTGACCCTCCACTGAAAGCAGAGGTGACCCCAAAGCTTGACCAACTTCAAAAAATCTGTTTTCTCTGGCTGCAAACCCCCCTCCTTCTGCTACTGTGATTTACACTGATCCCATCTATTGGTTCTGTAAATGCTAATGCAAGATAAAGGAGCTGTAGTTGTTTTGGAATTAACTAGACACACTGTAAGCACAGTGCCTGAGTGTTTCATTTTGTTCTTTGCCTCTGTGTGTAGGTGGTGAGTTCTGATGAGCTTCTGTGAGCACAGACTCGTGTACAACCACACCACTGTGGGCTCTGGAATTTCTAAGCCCTATGTTACGATGCAGGTAAGAGCATGCAGCACTAATTTCGGGCAAAATACATTACAGATATATTGAAACGAATACTCAATCCGAGCATTACAATGCAAGAAAGCCCAGAAAAATCGAGAAACAAACTATACCAGGATGGAACAACACAGCTCTGGCTGTCAGTGGTGACACTAGACAGAAATCATGGGAGTGGCAGTGAAGACACTTCAGGGTTTGTGATCTCTGGTTAAGTTTCATGGTGTAGCATGACATGCCTGTGTCCCATCCACCACTGATGGGAGGAAGATGAGGATGCAGACAGTTCTCAAAGCATGGCAGCAGCACTATCCTGGTGGCTTTTTTGCCAAGGTCAAATGCTTGTCAGAGTTAGGAGAGTGTCAGCCAGCTGTGTGGGGAGCCACAGGCAGAGCAACGTCTGCTTCTTCCCCTTAGGAATGTCACTAAATGAAACTGGGCCTCCAGCCTGAGGCCCAGGCAGCGTTGTGATCTTCTTGCCCTCCCTCTTAGAGCCGTTTTCCCACTCCAGCATTGTCCCTGTCCCTGTCCCTGTCCCTGTCCCTGTCCCTAGGGGTGCAGGCAGCGCACAGGAGACCATGCGCAGGCTGCAGCCGGGTGAAAGGCGTGTGCCAGGGAGAGCAGAGCAGAGCAGAGACACGCAGCTGAAGCTGCAATATGTTCTAGAGCACCTGGCAAGCTGAAAAAGCCCTATCTCTCATCGCCCAGATAATTAGTTAGAGTGCAGTGCCGTGAGGGTGCAGCGACACCGACTCCAGTGCCAAGGGGATCTGATAGCTCAGCACTCTGCAGCACACACAGGCAGGGACCTTCTAAGGGATGCTGGCCTAATTATCTCTCCTCACAGCTTTTAACTCAAAGGAGCACCTTTTTTTTCTGGAAGTCTGAAAAAAATCACTCTTGTCTGTCTTTTAATTGTAAATGCTGCAGCAGAAACAATCAAGAGTTGTACTCTCAAAAGGCCTGCGCTCTGGATGCATTTTCTCTTCAATATGGCAGAATCTCGAAAAAAAATCAGGTCAAATCAAGGGTTTAGTCATACTGGAGCTAAGAAACAGAGCTGGGCTTTCCCCAGTGATCAAACTGCTGGACATGCAGAGGGTTTGGCTGATCTTCAGTATTCCTATCCATGTGTAGATTGGTGGTGTGGGAATGCCTTTGGGCTCACAAGTACAGATGCGAGACTGCAGCACTCATTAGCTTCTCTGTCTGTGCAGTCAGTTCAGGAACTCTGAACTCCACCAAAGTGCACATTTTCAAGACTTCTGAAACAGTCTCCTTGGCTTTTCCCTCATGTGTTTTTTAACATTCTCATTCCTTTATGTCAGTTCTTTCTAAATTTTTTGACTAATTTTGTGGTCCAGAACAGTTATGAAAGCCTTCATTTCTAGTCTCACGTACCTAAGACTGTACAAAGATATAAAGAGAAAACCTGTGTTTATTCTTCTTCCCTTATTTAAACATGTGACAGCATCCTTTCAACATGATAGAACTTATTTTTAACCCTGCCCTAATGCAAGACTTTGAGTTTCTGTTAGATGACTTCAGCTTCATCAGGCTGAAAAATGTTTGTGTGTTGGTTAGGGTTTTTTTTTTTTTCATTTTGGCTTTCACCTATCATATGCAACACACAGTTTTACCCATCTTCTCTTTCATTGAGCTCTTTAATCTCCTTTTGGGACAACATGCAGTTGCTCTTTATCCCAGCCATCACAGTATTTCTTAATGAGTGCTCTGTGTTGCCATCCAGTCAAAGGTGCTATTGCTTGTTGTTTTAATGTTATTTTTGGGCAGGCTAATCTTGCTTATAATTTATGTAAGGGGCCACAGCTTATTTCTTCATCAAGTGCATTTGGATTGGAAGTCCTG
The DNA here is from genome assembly GCA_013397315.1 of Donacobius atricapilla. Taxonomy (NCBI): domain Eukaryota; kingdom Metazoa; phylum Chordata; class Aves; order Passeriformes; family Mimidae; genus Donacobius; species Donacobius atricapilla. The sequence goes on from WBMY01018418.1 coordinate 12,923, forward strand.
CCAGGGTTTACCTTGTCTCAGGGCATTCATTTTAGAAGGACTACTTTGCTGGGCCTAGCTGTGATAAACCTTTTGGTTAGTCCTGCTGCATTAGGAGCTTTTACACTGCAGGCTGCTGTGTTTGATTAGTGCAGCCTTGCCCTATAGTTCTGAGTCAGCCTCACTTGGCAGCGTTTACCAGGTTACCCACACGGCCAATCCTCACAATTTCATTTACTCCAGTCTCTGGAATAATCTGACCACACCATCAACATCCTCTGTCCTTCCCTGAGCTGCCGTCCTCAGTTTCTCTGGGATGTTATTTCAGAGCTGTGTCTGTCTGTCTGAATTTCATAGATTCTTACATACTGGAGGCTGTATTCCAGAGCTTTATCCACAATACTGTATTGCTTATAAACCCACTTCACTTGCAGGTCCCGAGTCCTTTCTGGTTGCAGTTTCCTCATGGTTGGCAACACCGTGCTTCTGGGATTCAGGGTCTGTCCTTTTTACCCCCTCATTCTACAGCCTAGGCAGTGGTAGAAGACTTGTTTTCAGATGCAATTTAAAGTTATATAATCCCAGCTGGATGCTGAAACATTCATATTTCAAGTAATAAAATATTTATTTGCTCCCACTGACATTTTAACACACTGAAGTGTTTACACTGATCCCCTCATTTGTTAAAACTTGCGTTTAGAAAACTCCCATCTGGATCATATTTACTCTGATGGCTTCTTTTAAAACTTTGACTGTGAGGGTTCACCTGGGTGAAATGAAAATGCTGTGTTTTGAAACTGATTGTGATAGTGATGATTTGATTTGAAAGTGTATAATTGTTGTTGGAATACTCCAGATGGCTGCTGATGTTAGATAAAGCACTACTGCCTTGAAACAGAGAATCTTATTCTTTGAGTGTGACAGATGCCTCAGAAAGTTGTTACTTGGCACAGTTTGCAAAATATTAAAGATAATCTTGGGTAACCTTGGGTGAAGCCAGTAATTTGGTTGATAGAAATATCTCACAAAACACAGAAGAAAATTCATCACTGCAGAGTGGAGTTCTCTAGAAGGAAAACATTTCTTTAGTAATTCTTAACAAACAAAAAAAAAGCTCAATAAAAGAGCTGATCTAATTTTCTTGTAAAATCCATGGAGACTTTAGGAAATGTCACGGGTCAAAATGTATTTTCCTGCTCATGGTTGTGTAATGGAATCAGCACAATCCACTCTGAGGGAAATATAGAAAAGTTGCTTGTTGTTGTGAGGAAGAAAACATAGAGAGAAATTCTCAATGTTGGCAGGTCCAGAAGGAAGGTGTATAAATGTAACTTTGCCACAGAGTGCCCTGGGGAGAACAACTGATACAGGAAGCTCTAAACAATAACAGAGCCCACAAAGTTGCTGGAACTTGGTGGGGGTTTTTTTTTGTTTTTGTTTTTTTTTTAAAGATATTTCAAGCTGTCCTATGAGGATAAGGAAGTTTTTGGTCCACAGAATGTTTCCTCTGTGTTTAAGCCTTTCTGTGAGGGAAGATGTGACAGTGTTAGGGGCAACTCAGATCAGTGTTTTCCTGGCAGGCTTGAAATGTTAGAAAATAAGAGTAAGCTGACTACATCTGCCAGGAAGAAAAAGATAAATATCAAAAATGAGTCAGAAAGGATCCTATATGCCACATCCAGAGCCATGTTGCAGAGTCTAAATGGAAGGTAACCCAAGAGCCAGCTGCACATTTGGAACATCACCAAGATTTGCCTACAGTGTGGTAGAACTCAGCTCTTTGCTTCCTGATGTCTGCAAGCCCGTTTTCTCATTAAGAGCTGCAGACATAATTTTGTAACTTGAAGGATGATGGCATGTGACTTTCAGGTTCCCAAGCCACATGAAGTGGAATCAGGCTCCGAATGAGCAGTTTTCCTCCACAGACCCCTTTCTGCTGTGCCGTGGCACTGGCTGATGCAAACAAGGCCACAGTCTTGTGCATGTTCGTGTTAGTGCCACTTGCCATCTCTGCTCATTAAATAGTAAAGAGGGGATGCTGACAAGGAGACGAGTGAAAAAGCATGAAATTCCTTTTCTGAGTGTGCTTGTTTGCTCACATTGCAGGAATGGGTTGGAATCCTCAAGGCTGAGCCAAGATCACAGGTTGAGGAGAGTGCACTTCATTCCAACGGCCAGCACATACCTGCTTGCAAATGTTTATCCTTTCTAGGGTATTTGGTTCCTTGGACTCAACATGAGGTTCATATTTCAGTTTTACTGATAGTGAAGCTGAGGAACAGAAAATTTCACAGCTGAACACTAAGCAGCCAGGCAAGAATAAGATTCAGGCTGCTAACCTGCAGTTGCTGCTCCTCTTTCTAAGCCAAACTGAATCTGACTCTGCCCTACATACATATACAAATATTATAGCATTAGGTTTATCTAAAGACTTCAGCAAATGTAGCAAGGAATCCTGAAAAGCTAAAAACATGGGAAGGCTGCAGCTGAAAGTCCTACAGCCTTGGAGAGAAGTTGCATTTAGAAGAAAAATATGTGTGGCATACTTATTCAAGAATTGTAGTGGTTTATGACTTTTGTAGAGATAGTAGGGCATTTGAGTTGGCTCTTCTCTGTGTGATCAAAACTGACCTTCTGTCCTCTGACACAAGACATGTATTTTTTGTTTGCCTCAGTCTGAAAGGTGACTCTTTTTGAGAACATTTACTGTCTCTCAGCAAGCAGTGACAGTGCTAGGCAGGTTTTGTCCAGAGAGCAGAAAAGCAGCTGAAATGTCAGTTTTCTTTGATTCATTTTGCTCCATTTTATTTATCGTGGACCAGAAGTTGTATACATAATAAAGCCATCCACAGAAGGGAATATCATGTCATATTCATGTTGAGCTACCCACAAGCAGAGCAAAGTATATGTGTGGGATTGTTACTGATGAAAAACTCAATGTTAATGACAATGAACGACGCTCTGTACTATGTACTGACCCTAGAAAATAGAATCCACTGAAATGGATATTTGTATGAGTCATGCTAAACTAAAGTTATGCTTCTCAGGGAAACAATGCAGCTCATTCTTAGAAAGGAGGAAAGAAATGTCTTTCAATTCACAAAGCTGACTCAGAAAATGACTATGCATGTCATAAAGCATGTTCATACAACTCTTGACATGGTTTACAGGCCTCAGCTCTTCATTCCCTCTGCCTTCAAACCACCTCATTAGCCTAACAGCAGTTACCTGCCAGAAACTGCCCCTGGCAGCACCGAGCACAGCGCCCTGACCCAGGGAGAGGTGCGCATTTTGCACAATGTCATCCCTCGAGGCAAGGAGCTGGAGGAGCAGCTCTGGCTGGGGTTTGCTCATTGATGCTTTCTCGCGTGTGGCAGAGGCGCGCGGACCCCGCGTTCGCTGCAGCCGAGACCTCCGAGCCACGGATGCCCCTCTGCCCCTCTGTGAGTGTTCTGTGTGGGAGCTCTGGGCTTGCTTCACGCCTGTGCCCCAGGGAGGGGATTATGGCCCTGGACCTGCCAGCTTGCATGGAGAGGGCAAGGGCAGGGCGCAGTCAGTCTTCTCCTGTCACTTCACTCTGCTCCCTGTCTCGCTGCTCTCTCCCTCTGCACAATGCCTGCATATAAGCAGTGTCTGCCACCTCAGTTTTACATGAAGAGAAGCTACTGAACTGTTTTTGAAGGATTAATAAAGTTTCTGTTAGGGAGGATACTGGAATACATTGCATGCTAATGACATTCCTGTTAAAAAAAAAAAAAAATCTAATCTGCACCTCTGGTTCCTAGTGAAGTTTTATAAAAAAAATACTTCTTAGCTAATTATATCTGTAATTCTACAGATAAGACTATACGAGGAGTGGAAATATTTCAATAGACTTGTACCTTCCATTCGATTTTTCTTTTCAAACAAAGATTTTGGAATAGCAGCTGCTCCAGCATCAAAGTCACTACTGAATATTAATATTGGAGGGTGGATTTTCACAATTCTGTGTGCACTGATTTCCTGGCACATTTGAATTTTGAAAGATGAAAAAGATTTGGTGTGTTGATTTAAGGAAATGTCTTTTATGTTTGTGAGAAGCATACAGTTTTTCTTGCACCAGAACTTTGTCTGGGGGGCTTTGCTGGAATGCTTTTACAATTCTGCTATGTTGAGGTGATTTAATGTTTTGAATTATTGCAGGCAAAAGTCCAGAGCTTGAACTTGATGATCTTGGTCCAGCTCAGGATATCCTATGATGATTCCATGATTTTCTGTAAAGCTATTGGTTTGAGAAGTGGCTAGAGGAGCAGATCCTAGAGAACAGAAGTTAAATTATTCCTAATATCAGGTCACATAGGAAAAAAAAAATCAATCCTAGAGCCATAGGGAACAAATATTCTTGAGCATTCTCTCTGTACAGCTTTATTCACCAGCAGTGTCATGTTGAGTAAGAAGAGCAGCTCCTGAGCCTGGACTTCTGTCAGGAAACAACACTTCATAACAATATTTTCCAGAATCTCTCACATTGCAATCTCCAAGTTTCAGCTTTCTTTATTAACCAGGGTTAGCACAAACTGGAGTCTCTGTTGCTTTTGTTCAATGCATTGGTGTGTTAAAGGTAAAGGGCACAGTAAATGACAGCTTTGTATGCTGTACAACTCTGATCTTGTGCTGCCTGAAAACAAGTGGACGCTTTATGCGTGGGAACAGTGACAGCCACATCCTGATCTTCATCATGAGCAATTGGGTGTTCCATTTTACCTAGAACTGGAACAGCTGGTATGAACAGAAGCTTAAACTCAAGGAAAGGAAGCAAAGGAATAAAGAATGGTGTGTGTCTCAGTAGGGCTTAGTCTAACGTGAGCCTAGAAGGAAAGGAACCAGATGAACCCTGCGCAATTGTCTCTACCGGGCGGAGAGGGGAAAAAAAAACCCAAACCAACAAACCTAAAAACAACAAACCAAGAAAAAGTTTCGGATGGATATTAAGTAACTACTAAGAGTAGGTAAAACTACTCACACCCTAAGAGTCAATTTAAATTTCAGACTTACCAGCAAGACTGGGCTGGCCTCCAAAATCTTCCTCTGTTTCACTGTTAAGCAAAACGCTCCTGTGTGTGTCGCAGCTACACGTGGCAGAGGAATTAGGAAGGAACTGGTGGGACCGAGAGCGCCTCTTACTGCTTAAGGACACCTGGAAAGGAACGTGCAAGAGTAAGGTGACTTGCCTGTTGAAAATAGAAGAGGCTCCAGAAGAGTTCACGTAACATTTACACATAAATGATGTAAAAATGTGCCTCCTGCTCAAAGACTATGGACATGGTGAGAAATCTCTGAGACACATAAATCACCTCCACTTTATGGCATAATACTTGCATCATGTGAAGGAGAATGGTGAGTAGACATATACACATAGCACACAGGGAATAGTGAGGTTTATTCTTACAATAAAACATTGAACTTCACTGCTAAATCCCTTTGCCTTTGTTTTCCAGTTTGTAAAGGTGGATGATCATCCCTTTGGAATGATATTATTTGACAGTAAAGGTATTATTTGACAAATGCTTTAAAATTTTCTAGAATTTTTACTTTTTAAATGAAGTATTGTGTGGCTCTAGCGCTGATTTTCCTAGAATTAAAATCCCTTCCTTAAGCCATCTGGGGGACATCAGTTATCTGAAACTCCCATATGGCACACTCGAGTGCATTTCAGCAAGTTTTTTTCCCTTGCTCTTTTGAAAATGTTGGCAATTTTCACTCTGAGAGAAATGTTTAGCTATTATTCATTAATTTTGAGAGCTGTAATAAAAAGCTGATGGGATTGTTTAATCTCAACGTGAGAGCACCATCTAGAGGCAAATAACATAAACTGTAGCATAAACCCATACCAAGCCCAATAATTATGTTTTCTTTCAGAATTCTAGGGGCTGTCAGAATTATGTTCAATATACTTTTAATAAATATTCCCAAATTAACAAACACTCTCAAACAATTACAATGCTGTTTGAGATTTGCAATTAGCCAATTACCTGCACCTATCCAGCCCAGAGAAAGGATCATTTCAGCCTGGTAGGCCCATCCACACCAGCTATATATGATTGGCTCAAGCCATAGTGGCATCAACAAGAACATCTGCAGAGAGCTTTTTTTTTTTATTTAGCTGCCAGGCCACGGTGAAGCTCGTGCCACCAGGCTGTCATCATGCTTCTTAAATTAAGTAGCTGGATCATTTAATAAAGGTTTAATTGCTTTTGCAGCTTCACCTAGCTATACAGCAATGCCTTAGATACACATTTTATGGCATTTACAGTCTGTTTTATAGATTCAGTGTATTCCCACTGATACAGCAATTCTCATTGGTTATGAAGATTCCTCTAAACCAGGGGGTGAATTGTTCAGCCTCTTGTTTCCATTCTCTGGGATGTCAGTATCTCCTTTTCTGCCATCACTAAGTAATGTATTAATCCTAAGGTAGGAAAGGTCTTAATTTGATTACTGAAATTCTTCTTACACTTTGTACTTCTAGTGCTTCCTAAGTGTTTGCTAAGGAGGATAAGATCTAAGTGGTCATGGATTTCTTTTTCTTTTAGGTTTTATGCCAGAAATCACGTGACCTGCACACAGCACCTACAGAGGATTGAAGATGTCGCTCCATATGTAGCACAAATGGATTTTCACCTCCTGTGCTAGGAACAAATGTCACTGCACAAAAGTCACAAAATGCACTTGTGCCCACTCCTTGTAATTCTAGCAGAGAACAAAATTACCTTTGAATGTTGAAGGAGATCTAAGCCTTTTCTGGGATGGCAGTTGAAATTTACTTGAAGGACAATTTAAGGTCTAATGACACCAGAAGATCACTGAAACCAAGGACTTCCAGTACCTGAGGGGAGCCTACAAAACAGATTGGAAGGGACTGTTTCAAGAGCATGTAGTGACAGAACAAGGGGGAATTGCTTCAAACTGAAAGAGAGTAGGTTTAGATTAGATATTACAAAGAAATTCCTTCCTGTGAGGGTGGTGAGGCACTGGCACAGGTTTCCCCAAGAAGTTGGTGCTGCCCCATCCCTGGAAATGTTCAAGGCCAGGTTGGATGGGGCTCTGAACAACCTGGTCTAGTGGAAGATGTCCCTGCCCATGGCAGACAGGATGGAACTAGATGACCTTTAAGGTTCCTTCCAACCCAGGGCATTCTATGATTTTCTAAGGATCAAATTATATCCTTGAGGATAAATGTGGGTCCTCACAGGGAAATCAACACAAAGGTTTGTCGTGGTTTAACCCCAGCCCCACACAGCTCCTTGCTCACTCCCACACCAGTAGGATCAGGGATAAAAATCAGAAGGGTAAAAACTACAAATCTCATGGGCCAAGATAAGGACAGTTTAATGGGGAAAGCAAAAGCCATGCACACAAGCAATGCAAAACAAGGAATTAATTCACTGTTTCTCAAGGGCAGGCAGGAGTTCAGCCTTCTCCAGGAGAACAGGGCTCTGTCATGAGTAATGGTGACTTGGGAAGGACAAGCACCATCACTCCAAATATCCCCCTTTTCCTCATTCTTACCCTCACTTTATACACTGAGCATGATGTCCCATGGTCTGGACTCTCCCTTTGGTCATTTGGGGTCACCTGTCCTGCCTGTGTCCCTTCCCACCCTCCCAGGCACCCTCAGCTCCCTCACCAGCGTAGTTCGCAAAAAGCAGAGCAGGCCTTGGCTCTGTGCAAGCCCTGCTCAGCAATAACAAAAACATCTTTGTATTATCAAATACAAAGATTTGTATTTGATAAATAAAAATACAAAACCCAACTTTGTATTATCAAATTCAGCACAAATCCAAACACAGACCAACACCAGCCACTGCAAAGAAAATTAACTCTACCCCAGCTAAAACCAGCACAAAGATATGCAACTAAAATTTTATTCTCATTGGGAAACAAAAAACTGTCATGGTATTTGTTTTCTGCATGCTTTGGGTTTTAGGGGATGGTTTTTATACTGGAACTAAGGAGGAACTAAGAAGAAAGTGGGAAAATTACTTTAACATAGATCAGTAGTTCTCTAGTCTTCTACATTGGATCAAATTATATAGCTCAAGTCCTAAGAAAGTGGAGGAAAAACTCTTTCAAAAGCTTGTAATTGCATGCTTTAAAAGTATTAAAATCTATATTTCCATGAAAACCATGTGACAGTTCTGAATTAGGAACAGTTTGGCACAATCTGTTTTCAGACTGAGCAGATCTTTGGAGATAGCTAATTTCCGAGGTTAAGACTTCATTACTGCACCAGAATACCAATGTAAGTGCTATTGTGTAAGTAAGGTACTGTGTGAATCACTACCGCTTCATCCTGCTTCTTATATCTGATTTCTCTCAGAGACTTACAAATTGTTCCATATAGGCCCAGTTTCTGCTGGTTTTTCTGTCCAGGAATCTGTCAGTGTTTGCTCTGCAGCTGATTAGAAATACCCGTATGCCCAATTCATGCAGCTCAATGTTTGTGGTAGTGATCTAGCTGGGAGGAGAAGTCAACAGGAAGGTGGTTACATCCTAAAGCGTTCTTTCTAAATCTGTAGGAGTTCACCTTGTCAACCCTTCAATTGAACAAGAAATTAGCTACATCACAGCCCAGATTGAGCCTTTGTGCAACCACAGTTCATTGACTTCATCAGGATTACTGCAGGGTAAACTTGGCCCAGTTTCTCTTTGTTATCACGGTGACTGTGGAAAGGTTCTGTCACGCCTGGGCTGCACCAAGAGCAGCGTGGGCAGCAGGCTGAGCCAGGTGATCCCACTCTGGGGACACCCCAGCTGCAGAGCTGCATCCAGCTCTGGGGTCCCACCGCTGGAAGGACATGGAGCCACTGGAGCCAGCCCAGAGGGAGGCCACCAAGGTGGTCAGAGAGATGGAGCATCTCTCCTATGAGGAAAGAGAGAATTGGGCTTGTTCAGCCTGGAGAGAAGGCTTTGGGGTGATCTCCTTGCAGCCTGTCAGTACCTGAAGGGAGCCTGCAAGAAAGTTGAAGACTATTTACAGGACACAGGGGAATGGCTTCAAACTAAAAAAGGGCAGGTTCAGATTGGGTATTAGAAAGAAATTCCTTCCTATGAGGTTGGTGAGGCACTGGCACAGGTTGCCCAAAGAAGCTGGTGCTGCTCTGTTCCTGGAAGAGTTCAGGGCCAGGCTGCATGAAGCACTGAGGCACCTGTGACAGTGGAAAGTGCCACTGTCCTTGGCTGGGCTCTTGGATTAGAGACCTTTAAAAGTCCCTTCCAACCCAATCCATACTATGATTCTATAATTCTGTATTCTGTATTATTTGAATAGAAAATTGTTCAGATTTTTTTTCTTAGGAATAGGGTTTTTGGCTATCTGTTTTCTTCTCACAAAGGTGAGAGATTTGTTTCCCAATGACACGAATAAGGAATCCAATATTATTAGTTTCAGTAGCAGAAGAAAACCCATTCATTGTGCACCTGTTTGATCCCCGTGCCCAGGAGAGGGCAGCAGAAATAGAAAAATATTTTTCTAATATATTCAAGAACTGAAGAATATCTGTGTAAAGCTGCTAAGCATTTTCCCCTCAAGATTCTTACCGTTCTTTCTTATTTCCCCAGCAAGTAAATCCTTGCTGGTAGCACAATGGACTCTTGTATCTTTTATTGTGGACGTCATCAAAAGAAATAACCATAGAAAAGAAGGTCTCCAGGCCAAACATCAGTTAAACTCCAAGTTCCAGAACTTTTCCCTATAAGAGTTAGAGGAAGTCTCTTAGAAACCCATGGCCTCCCTAAAATGTCATCTGCTCTTCAGGGACAAAATTTACAGACCTTTTTTTAAATTTAAACTTGTGTAGTTTTAAACAAAATATGAGTCCATTGATGACATCAATACCCTCACATCAGATACCAGGATTTAATAAAAAAACTTCCTTTGCTGGGGCTGAGCTTCCTGCCATGCATCCCTGCCTCTCCAGCATTTAAAGAACTGTCTTTAATAGGGAATGCCTGCTTGCCTCTCCAAAGAGAAAGCTGGGAGCTGGGGAATTTGATCTGCAGGCCAGGTTCTCCTTCTGAGATCACTGGCACAGAGAACATTTCCCAGCAAGAACGTTTGGCTTGTGGGAGCAGAGCTCTCAGAGGAACTTCACACAATAATCTGTACTTTTGGAACTGTACCAATAAAAATCCCAACACCCTGGCAGTCTGGTTTCAAGAACCACCTAGGAAAATTTGAGTTTACACTGAAGGAGGCCACTGCCACAGAAGTCTTGGAAGCATTGTCACAGCTGTTTCGGGTCAGCAAACTTCATTACTCAACATTTCATGCACTGTGTGCATACACTGAGCGAAGAGAGAAGCGTTATAAAGGGCTGCTTCTCCTTGTTGCGTGCGTGATTTGGTGTGATGAATTCAAACAACACCTCCTCCCGCATAATCTTTTGTACTTTTGCTTTGTTTTTCTGGTTCTAAGACTGATATCTGGAGACATCAATTAGATGTACAGATGTAATGATAAGATGAGGTAAGAAAAGTGCATGTTAGGCAAAAAATGACCTTTGTGATACCTCCATCTCAGCAGATCCGCCCTTGATTGCAAATATTCATGACTAATGGCATCATTTTAATTATAATGGAACATTTGTTGTTGAGATGCTGCAAATGCTTCAGATTTTCAAAAGCTTTTGTATTGGAATGTTTTGCCAGTGCTTGCTGAAAGTCCTTGAGCTGCAATAATTTTCTATGAAACTTGCCAAAGCCAACTTACAGCCAGAGGAATGCATGATAAAAATTCTAAATGAGGTAAAACAAATTGATGGAAAAGCTATTTAAATGCACAAGTGTTCTTTACATAAATACTTTCACATAAATATTTTTTTCCATGTCTGGATTCCTTTTCTGATGAAAACAGAAAGTGAGGGGACAAAATCCTTGTGGGAAGCTCATGCACTGGTGGATGATAACTCTTGACATGTGATATTCTTAGGAATACAGAAATTTCTAAATCAGGTTGTCCTCAAGATTCATCTTCTTTATTTACCACTTTTTAGCATGTTCAAGCAATTCTGAGAGATGATTGAGGCAGAAACTTCTTTGTTTATGTTAGTTATTCTTGCAGTGGTTTCCATTTTAATTATTCAGGCAACCAACGTACCTAAATAAATCTTAGTGTTGTATAATACACCAGATCACCCCAGAAGCCTTTTTCAAAGAGTGATATAACCTGCTCTCTGTCCCGTGGAACAGAGGCTATTTCTATTCAATGTTTTGCTTAGTGTAAACAAAACTAAATACTGAAGATCCTCTACCTACCTTACATAACTTGTTTCTTCCCCTAGTTGCTGCATCATTCTGCTTATAATTAAGTGGCATTTGAAATGCCTAGCTCAGTTTCCTTTGTACAGCTAAAACTTTATCATTTTCAATCAAACTCACTCTATATATCTTTAAACATGATATTTGCTTTATTTTCTCCCTTGGTTTTTATTTTTCATTGGAAACTGCTATGTAACTACCTCAGCCTAGAATCTTTTAAAAAAAACCAACTGCTTCAGAGACACGGTGGAAACTGCGATCTGAGTTGTTTGCATGACTTTCACATGTTTTTTCCCTTTGCTTCAAGAAGGATGAGCCCAGGAACTTCAGGTCAAACATTTCCAGTGTTCCTGTACAGTCACAGCTTGGGCTGGACTAGTGCAAGATATTAACCTTGCAGTAGTAAAGGCTGGGCAAGGACTGGCAGGAAAGAGCACTGCTGCTTGAAATATGGAAGATTCTAAGGAAAAACAATGTTTGCCTCAAAGGTAATTAAACAGGATGCCCAGAGAGCTTCCAGGATTTTTTTTCTTTGCAGATTTTCAAGATCCAACTGAATAAGGCATGTTGGGTCTGAATTAATTGTCAACCCTGCTTTAAGCAGGCACTTGTGCTACAGGACATCTGAGTATTTCAGTGTTTCTGTGAAACATGAGCTAGTTGAAAGCCTCCTCTTCTAAAGATATTACATGGACTGTGGTCTCTTCTGAACACTGATAAATTTGAAATGCCCTTTGCATTTTTTCATGGCCTGTACTCGAAAAAATAAATACGTGAGATATTTCTGCGGAAATGCAAACTATTGATGTGATATCATCACCTAGTTAGTCTAATGCTATTTGCAATGCAGGCACAGAAGCTGAGCTAACACCTGTGCCTCACCATCACAGGAGGACTAGGATGTAAGTAAATGCCTGTGACAAAGTATTTATCATACTTGTGCAGTGAGATAATACAGAGAAGTGTTTTATTACATGGAGGTGGGATTAGCACCAGAAATAACAGCTGTCAGTGTGAGACTCTCCAGAAATCCAAAAAATGACAATCATTCCAATCAGCATTCATGGTTTTGCAGAGTTTTTACATCGTGCTTCAAAAGAACAGTTATAAATTAAGCAGAAAAATATCTATTCATATTTCTCCAGAAATATGGTACGTAGGGTGCCATAGGGCTGATTATAAATTAGGAATAAAAATCCCAGAGAGAACTTCAACAGAGATGGATAAGATAGTGAAGGCTGATGGGAAGAAAATAAGTGTGTCTGGAGAGCACAAAACATAAGACACACATAAAGTGAAAACCTAGTAACACTCAAGAAGCTTAAAAATCCAGCCTGCAAATTTTGTGTAACTCCTCTGTGAAGATCAATACAGGGAAGACAGGATGAGGTTGCAGCCCTGGTAGAGTGGGAAATCTGTGCCTCTTGCAGATGTCAGATCCCTTGTGCCAAAAGCTGGCACACATTACATAACAGAGCAGCGATAGACTGCTTCCACATGGCTGGAATGCCCCTTCACACACCAAACCAGGTCAGCTTTTGGTCTCCACAACCATGATGCCATGGAAAGGTATCTCCACTCACAGGAGTGCTTCAGGGACCCTGGGGTGATATTTCCTATTATTGCAGGCAGATTTCAGCTTTGAGATTTGTGCACATAGCTCTTCCTGGTTTTGTTCGATGAGAATTACCACGAGCAAGAGACCTGCTGTGGCATTAGTAGTAACACAGCTGTAGGGCATCCTTTCCAGAAGGATACTGTTCTCTAAGGATGTCCTCAGTGTGATGAGGTCATCTTTGAGCATGTCCACAGATCTGTCCATTCCAATGCACTGTCCCCTCTTTACATTAATCAGAGTGCTGGGCCACTGTGATGGCTCAGCCTGAGGAGGCAGAAACTGGACATATATTTGCAGGCATAAAGGACTCCTGGGGTATTCTCTTTGCAAGTACTTCCAACACACAGCTCCACCGCAGAAGGCCCTAAGAGTTTTAGAGAGTTAGAATTTGGTCCAAGAACAGCTTTTTCACTCAGCATACTCCAGGTCCAGTGGCTCCTTGAAGGACAGATTTGAGAGCTCCAGAATGAAATCTTCCTTTTAGGTAGATGATGCTTGCTAAATACTAATGGTTTCCAGAGGAAAAAACATTTCTCTGGCTTCTCGTGCAACCTTGAGTTCAAGGCCAGCTTTGCAAATGTGCATCATTCTGTTTCAGTATTTGCTCCCCCTCATATAACTCAACCATGTGCATCAAGCCAAGTGCCTCAAAAAGATGCCTTTTCGACCCTATCTGGTTGCACTTTGGAGTCAGCTTTACAGTCTGATATTCAGACCTGCTGTTCTTTTTAAATGTTCTTTCATACATATCTACAACCTAGGCCCAAATCCTCAGATGCTGAAAATCAGCATTTGCTCCTTTGAGTTGGTGTCAACCCAACAGCTGCTCCAGCAAGTGCTGAGTGTAAACCAGAGGGATGCACTAATTTTAAAGAGGTGTGCAAAGAACCCAATTTGCAGAGTGAATGAGAATGTTTAGAGAACAGAGTTATGTAATTCTTCTATTTTGGGGATTAGCCATCCCCGAAGTTCTGAAAAAGGTAACTGGGTTGGGCTATTTATAGAGTCTGCTCCTGCAGTTACAGTACGGATGCCAGCACAGAACAACATTCAGCTCAAGCCGCCCTCTCTGCGCCCCAGGTGAATTTATGCATCACAAATGCCCATAGATTGCTCAGATCCAAAGAGATTCAGGGGTCCAAGATGCACTCTCTCCTCAGCATCTGTTAGCACATTAGTATGCCCTATTTCCTATCAGCTTCTGACTGTGCCTTGGATTTTCAGGTCGTTTGTATTACTGACATACACAGAGATTCCTTTTAGGTTTCCTCACATAGGAAAGAGAAGGGACACGAATCTTGGGAAAACTAGTGCAGCAATTGACCAAATTATTCTGCTCTGCAATTTCACAAGACTGCTAGGAAGATGGCTTAGGATCCTTCCTTCACGTGATGCTCTGTTTCTAAGATGCATTTATAGGATCACTGCAAAACTATGAAGCCCATTGTTACAGCTACAGGAAGATAATTGCGCAGAATTAATGAAAAACTCCAATCTTTACTCAGAGTTCTCAATCTTGAAGTCACACAAAATTGTAGAACTTACAGGAAGAGAAGGAACAGTTTATAGAAGGATTGTATAGGCTTGGACTGCTTCTTATGGATGCTGCTTTTAAGATATAAATATTTGTGTGTATATACCGTGCTCGTTATCTTTCCTTAAATGTTGAAAACCAGCCATTTGTTTAGGTAGTGGGCAGTGAGAAGAGAGCAGAGGAGACAATAGGAGGACAGTTATCTGGGTAATGGTGAAAAGCCTTTTCCTAAGAGCGGTTTACACAGAAAAAAATTAATTTAAGACTGGATTCTACAGGGTTGACCATTTTAATAATAACTAGGAGCCATGGAAAATGAAATGATTACTTGGGCAGAATTGGTTCTTACCCTCAGTAGTCTATCCGATGAGACAGGGATATCACAGTGTAAAAAAAAGAATAATAGAAAATGAGGGCAGAAATACGGGACTAGGTCCTTAATTACTCATCATTCTAGTTTGCCATTCATGCTCAGCACAAGCTAAACAAATTTGGATTTTTCACCTAGTCCAAACTGCAGAGATGAAAATGACAATGTGCAGTGCATGCGAGTGGTGATCTAGGCCTTTTATAAAAGGCAGAGAAAATGAAGATGAAGAGCCTGAATGTCATATGGAAGGGGACACAACCTATGAATAGATTTCAGTGGAGGCTATGCAAAGAAAAAACAGCTAAAGAAGAAAAAATTTAAATTTAGATAGTCTGTATAACATTCATATAAGGTGCTATACTTCTTGGTGAACTAGATTGTGAGAACTACTATTAGATTTTCATGTTAGTACTGATATTTCAAGAGATGCTAGGAAAAAAATTAGTTTTGAGAAAATTTCTGATCAACACAGAAAGATGAAAAAATATATAATTAAAATAATATGCATGGATTTAAAATTCAGAAAATTATTAGTTCAAGAATTTGATTTTGACAAATATTAATAGTGCAGCCAATAATTTAGAGAAAAGACTGTATTAAATAAAGCAGGGAAAATACAGAAAAAGTGTTATCCCTCTTGCAAATAATATAAATATATGCAAAAATACATTAAGAGATTATTGTGAAGAAACGTCAGGTCAAAATATATATCCATGGAGTTAATCTTTGATAAGTATTTTCCTAGAAATTTTCATTTAAAGGGGCTTATTTTTGGCACAAGGTCCTTTATATATAACATCAAGCATTTCATTTGCTGTAATTTATAGCTCAAATAACGAAAAGCTCTGTATTAAATACAACATATTTTTCATTCTTAGTATCACCATTATTAGAGGGTCTGCAGCGCCTTGGACATTTACATAGCACATGGCACAGTATTTTCTTTCAAAACCCGAACAATGATTTATGCCAGTTCCATATGTTTATCAGTTTTTCAGCAGACTGTGGACTAAGATTTTTTCAGGATAGTCACTGGATTGCAGGAAAGGTCTGAAATGTCATCCTTCTTTTGCAAATTGCACTCGTCATTCCCCTGAGATTTCATCAGGCTCCAGGCTGCTTGCTTGGGTGCTATCTGCTCATCTGCAGTGGCTGCAAAAAATATGGGAATATGAACTTGAGATATCTTTTCAGGAGAAAGGATAGAAAAATATGTGGCTACCTGCATAAAACCTGCAGTCCTTCCCTGTTTTACCCTGTATCATCCTGAGTCTTCACATTTTTTTTTATGCGGAGCTGGCATAATCATTCTTACAATGGTTTTGGTAGGTCAAACCTGACACTTGCAGGATTCTGCTGTTCCTAATATTTAACTATTCAAACCTTTCCTTAGTAGATGTACAAAATGGTTTTAAAATGTTGATTTTATAGGATGTGCATGTATGTGATTGTGCGTGCAAATTTTTACTGAAGAGAAGTTCCTGAATCCCAAAGTCTTAAGTGAAGGGCTTGAGACTGGCCAAGGAAGGGGAGTGGATTTTAGACCCATCCCCGTTTCAATAGTAGATGCATTTCCCTCTGGGATTACTTGTGCTGCAAGAACTGGTGTCTTTGTGTGGCTTGTCAGGGATGCCATGGTGGCTTCAGGGATGACACCAAAGAACCGGAGCCCTCGTTAGAGCTCCAAGTGCCCTGCACGGCACTGGAAGGGAACTCAGGCCTGCACTCAGAGCCAGCAAGGGCCTGGAAATATTCTGGCCTGTTTATGACTATAGATGTGTGTGAGTATGCATATGCATAATCCAGTTTGGTACTACCCCTAAAACCCTATGATCCAACAGCAGTTTTGAGTATTGTTCCAGCTTCCTATCTACTGGAAAAGGTCATAAAGTACTGTATTGTTCATTAAAGCATTGAATTCAGCAGAGCATTGACAGCATGGTGTTTCAGTGTCATGAGGGCTAATATTTATTAATTACTGACTGTAAAATAACTCACCAGAACTTTAAAATCCAAATCAAAACCTAGACTCTCACTTGAAATTCTATAAATACTTACATATTTAGTGCACAATTCACAGAGAGGAGTTTAAAAATGTGTCAATATATACTTGTTGACACTAACCATGGCTTTTCTTATTGTTCAGGATGCACAACAGCCTTTTTGTTACTGATCAGTGAAATATGTAGAGACTCAGAGGTAGCTCTCCTTCATGACTTCCCTTGACAGCCATTTTAGCATTCCTCCAGGCTGCTCTGGGCTGTTTCACCAAGCTTCAGATTCTTCTCATGAGAGAGAGATGAGGTAAGCAGGAGCCTCCATCTGGTCTTCAAAAGAGCCATGTAATGCTGTGTGACATTCTAGGCAGCCATCATACGGGGTGGCATGCAGAGAGCGAGCACCCGTGCATTCCTGGTCCCATCAGCAAAGCCTGCCATGCCCATGATAGGTCAATAGGGAAATTCTGGATAAACTGGATGTGGCTGAGTTACACTGAGGGCAAAAGGAAGTGGCCATTCATTGCATATGTTCCATGTAATTATTGAACTCTAAAAACAATCTGGATCGCAATTATCATGGCAGTGTTCAGTCCGTCTCCCCAGGTAGGCAGGTGAACTTAAAGTCAGGTGAGTGGGGCTAGAATCTACCAGCTTCTGTTCTCTGATCTTTCTCTCAGTGATATTTGCATTTAATCCATCTTTGTCTACATGCCCATAGCACAGAAAAAAAAAAGCATCATCAGCATATACTTTCCTCAGAAAGAAGAGAGGGAGATTTGGGAATACTGTGACTCTCAAGTGAAAGATTTTATGTAACTGGAGAGAAGATACACTGGTAAGCAATTATGTCCAAATGCACAGTTGCCACTAGTGGCTAAAACCAAATTGCATGACGTGGGCTGGACACAAATTAGGATTATGATAGGTGATCTTTTGAGAAATCCTTGGGCTGTTTTTTATCCAGTTGGAAACTGCCATGGGGTTGAAGCTTCACCTGGCTGCATGAACCCAAATCCCACCTGAAGATACCCAACATTGCTTACATAAATTACCAAACACGCTGCTGTGGTATTTGAAAAGCCACAAATCTTGTCAATCAAATGAAGTTCTTAAGAGTTTACTGACTGTCACTTCGGCTCTTCATTATGTCAAGACAGAAACATTCCTTGGACACATTTAGAAAGTTGCCTCACCAATCATCCAGCGTGTCATCAATTACTTTGTTCCCTTGCTGAACGACCTACTAATATTCTTCAAGCCATAGCTGCAGTTACAAAGCATTTTATCTGGAACTACCCTCTGGAACAAGCAATGTGGGAAAAGCCTGCTGTTGGAAATAGCACTGCAGGAATCTGACTGCAGCACTGAAGCCTTAAATCTAGAGAATGAAGAATTCTGTAATAATATTAATACACCAGATGACATCATTAATTTTTGAAAATGTGGTTTAGTTACTGAACAGTACAATTCTAGAAAGTTTTGTGTCCTCTTACCATATTCCAGTGATGTACCTCAGGATGGGTTTAATTTCAAGATGCGGAATATATATTTTCCCTTGACAAAACGAACAGAATATGCAAAAAAAAAAGCTTAAAAGTAATTCAGGAGTTTTGCAATATGGTCGTTGTTCAACTACCTGGCTGCAAAATCTGTCTCATTGCTTTCCCCTTGTTTTCAGCCCTGGAGTCTGATTACATCCAATGGCACAAATTCAACGTCAGTGGCACACCAGCTGCAAACAAAGGAACAGGGATTTCTTCATGCCCAATTGGTTCAGGTATCTGTACAATCTATAAGGGAAGGTCAGGGAAGGGTAGGCTGCTGGCTGATCAGGAGAAACTCTTGTCAGAGGAAAAGGCTGTGGTCAGCTCTTCCTTCCCACACTGTGGTCCCAGCACCTTTGGTTTTTCATGCTCAGAAGTGCCATGCCTCTGCCTGGTGCCTGTAATGTCCCCCGGCACAGAGAAGCCATTCCTGTTATAAACTTTTGAGAATATATTATTATATTGCCTCATTTCCATATAGAGTTCTGTGAGTTTAGGTGGAGGTCGAAGAGAACACTCTACTCAAGCTTAGATCTAGCCTGAGAAAGTTTGCTGTTGTGCATGAAGAAATAGTCACATATTTGAACTAAAATCTTCTAAATATTATTGTATTTCAGCCCATGCTCGCTTTGTCATCTTCCAAAGGAGAAGAAATGTCAGTATTGCTACTGTAACATCTACACCAAGAGTTTGCAACCAGTTTTTGGATCAGTTGCCTTTGTCTGGCAGGCATCTGGAACATTTAATGGTTTGTATTCTCCTGACTGCTCTGTTCACTTGTACCCACCGATTCTTGCACTGGCTCATTCTTAGCCTGCTATGTTCAGAATATGGAAACTTGGAATCCACTGTGTTTTCCCTCTTCTTATTCCAAGAGGAGCAAAAATTGTCTTCCATAGGTCAGGTCTCATTTATAGGCACAAAATATTCCTAACAACCTGCAGATTTTTTCATTCATACTTTGCCTTTGTATTTACGTGCACAGTCTTATACCTACAAAATATCATTAAATGCCTTTCCAAGTGAAGAGATAATATTTAATTTTTTAATCTGCTGTTTCGTTTTTATGGTAATGTCTATAAATTTGAACAGCAGTTCAGCAGAAGTTAGCCCTTGTTTCCTGGGATCAGTTCAGTAGTGCCCAAAAGACATCTGGATTTTTAAGGGATGCTTAAAACAGGGAAAAATTTGAATCTGAACATGAATCATACTCCGACTGAAACATTAAAAGAACTCAATACCATATTCAGCTCCTCATTAAACACTGGATACACTGCGTCCAAACAAAAATGTTAACAATTACAGTATGGGATAAAAACCCCTATATTCACTTGGGCCATTATCTGTCATTCCCACGTTTGATATTTTTTTCCCAAGTTTGGCAAATAGGGATGACATTGGATAATGTATAAGCAGCTGTATTTTCAAATAACATAATCTCTGGATATGAGGGAGAGTAATTCAAATCAAGTAAGTTATTTTTCTGCTTATAAAATGATGCCGATTTTGAGCTGCCATGCAAAATTTCTTTAATTACCATCACAGGCTCTGTTTGTTTACAAAGAATGTAAATCTTTTTAATTTTGTGTCTTCACTCTCCTGAAATAAACTGCATCTTTTTCAAGGTATCAAGTTAAGCCATTTTTGTTTGAAATTTTAGGTCTGACTCATCCCTAGTTTTGAATAAAAATTACACTAGATTTTCTAACACTTGTCCTTTACTTCAGCCTTTGCTGTCACATGCTAAACGTTCCATATGAATGCCAGACCCCTGTAAAAAAATTACCTTGAGGGTTTCATTAAAGGTTTTGCATAGGTTACAGTAAAATCTAAAAAAAGGGAGTTTCCCATTACCAACTGTGTGGAGACTTTAAAATTCTTGCCTGTTGTGCCATTGCACTGTACATTTTTAGTCACATTATATCTAGGAATATCCTTTATTAATAGCTTAGTCATGTTATAGCCTTCAGGTTAATATCCTGGTGTTTCCAGGAGATCCAAATCTCCTAATAAAACATATTCCCATAAACCCCTGTATGCTGCATTTAGGGAAGGATATTGCCAGCTGACAATATAAGGCTGGAAGTTATCTTTACTCTGTTCTCCTGAACTTGTTCAAGTGGATTGCTTCATTACTTCTCACTTTATTCTCTAATCTCTAGACTGAGGGAACCATGAGATCCCTAGAGCTTTTTTGGAGTTTCTGGTTCTTCCCTCCCTTTCCCCAGGTGATTTTACAACTCTTTCTGAAATACATCAGGAACATAACATAAGCAAAAAGCATTCATGGCAAAAGCAATAATATCTTACAAATTCTGGGTTACAATGCGCAGATGCAAACTGGTTTTTGTTGGTGGATTTTTGCTTGGGTTTTTTTGGGGAGAAATACACAGGAAGTCAGAAGAAGCATCTAACACAGGAAAAGTATCTTGCAGCAAAAATAATTTTTCTTCATGCATATGGGAAAATACGGCTGATTTACACGTTTCACTTCTTAGAAGGCAGGCAGAATTTGATATTTCTTTCCCAAAATTAATTTTTATCTCAGTTGTTTCAAATGCTTTCATTCTGCTTAGCACATTTGGGATATTCAGGGCTATTCACAGATATAGGTAGAACAGAGCAGTGAGGATCTAACACCATTTCAGCAACTTTTCTGTGGCACCAGCTTCTCATTAAAAACTTGATCCTATATCATTCTTAGGGCTTCTGCTCCTTTCCAATATATTCTTTCACAAAGAAACCTTGTATGTGACCTAAAGTGACTCTTCTTGTTTCCCACTAGTATTATAAGTATTACCTTTTCAGTATTTTGGGAAAATATTTAGTTGTAATCTTTCACTTCTTAGAGATCACTAACCTTAGTGTCTCATTTAAGTTTTACCTGCCTCCATTTAACAACTTCAAAGTTTTCTTTGCAAATCCTTCCAACAGCTTCAGAGCTCATGTTATCTTGGGCAAAATTCTGAATTTAAAACTCAAACTTCCTCACAGCTTCCCAGGACTTTCTGTTGAGGCCTCTTTACCCTGTAAATGAAATGTCAAATCAACGAAAGCATCTGAGGGTGGGTACATGAGGGTCAGGAGGGTGTGTGTGACAGTGACATCAACTGAGACAATAAAAGGGCTTCCAAGTTACTTAGAAGCTCTATTTTCAAGTTACATTTAAGGGGTCCACTAAACCAATTCAGTGGTCTTTAAATATACTTGACATCAAGAGACAGTCATCTGCTGACATACCCAAGCCAGAAATCTCTTTAACATTCTATCTGGTAAGTATACTCTACTTTTTTCCAAGTTCTCTGGAAGACTTATTAGAATATTTTATCATTGATTCTTTATCCATTTTTTGTGTTAGTTAGTTATTTTTCAGACTATCTAAAAAAAAAAAAGGTGAATATTAGTAAGATCAAACTGTTCTATTATCTGAAGTAAATCTCTGAAATGAAAAAGTCAGAGACAGTGAACAGGCAATGTCTTGAAGTGAATTTATGTCCTGAATTTATAATCCTGGGTTAGATGGACTCCCAGGACCTCATTGATACTGTCATGTAAGAGACTGTGTTACAAATGCTTTTCTGACTCAGAGCAAAGCTGCAGAAACTATTGCAAAAAATGGCATCCTGGAGTTTTATATCTCTTAGGTTTCAGTTTCTCTGTATCAAATTTCTTAAATGGTAACAAAAAGATGCCTTTTCTGCCAGCCAATGCTGGAAATCCAGACTAGAAACTGATATTGGAACGGTGTCATTTCTGCCTGGAGTAGCATCACCAGTGCTAAATATTTTCTAAAGATATTCCAAATGGCAGTTCTGATGATGATGTAAAAATCAGAGGGGAATTCATACAGGAAATGCAGGATTGGCCCTGAAAAAATTAGGGGCTGAACTCTGATTTTTCTTCTGTAACTCAACAGGGGCTGGCATAACTCAGCAGAGTTATGCCTCTATGCAAAATTGTCAGGGAAAGTGCCAGCCTCTTCATTCTAAAGAATATGCAAAAGAAATGGAGAAACAGAGGAAGTTTTATTCCATAATTTTTAAAATTTGAATAGCTATACACAAGTATTCCACTGGACTTAAAGGCTACAAAGTCATGATGATGATGGTAACGATGACAATGATAATAATAATAATAATAATAATAATGATATTGGAAGAACATGGTGCTTTTCACCCAATTTTGCAAGAGATAGGTACCTAGATGACGATGATGATGATGATCATGGTGCAGGGCAGCTAAAGCTGACCAAAATTCATGGAGTTGACCAGGAAGTAACAATAAGTTGCTCACAAATTTAGTATTAGAGGTAAATCCTACATTTGCATTCCTTGCTCTAACCCGTTTCACAAAAAATGTTTTTCAAAACCCCTAGTCTGATGCTTTTCAACTTTTTTTTTCTAATTTAAATTTGTTTGGAAAGAACAGAAATAACTTGAATTACAGACTTTTCATGTATTCATTTCTACCTTTGTAGACAAAATGACTTCTATAAGAAACCTGGCCCGGGCTGCAATCATTTTATGTGCCATGTGCTTTTTTACAACCTCTGGTGGAAGACCAATGGTGTAAGTACATTATCTCACACTGGCTGGCTTTTGCTGCCCCTGAGAACATGGTGGTTTGTCTGTGCATGTGTGTGTGAGTTTTGTCCCTGCTTTTGAGTCCTTTGGCCAAGCTGGCCAGACTCTGTCCTCTAGAAACAGCTATAGAGATCTCAGGCACTGAGTTCTCACATGTTTTTTGAAAATAGGCAGCTGAGTAGAGGGAGAAAAAAAAGTGTAAATCTTCTCTAATTATTCAAATGGGACAAGCTTCATGTCTTGGAGGTCTACACAGTGGACCATCTTTTGCACTGTGAGAAACTAGCAGTAACTCACACTTGGACACGAACACCCACCAGCTGAGACACAATCCACGGGGAATCATGCTTCCTTAGCTCCAGTGATCACAGAAAACTGCCACTGAATAAATGCCATCCTTTCATTGGTCACTTACCTGATCTTGTATAAGCCCCAAGCTCCTCTACAATAGCTGAACTGATTACAGGGACAATATTGTCACAAAACTGAACTACTTCCCGCTTTTGATGCCTTCTCCCTGATATAACCAATATCCATTACCAAACCACCACCTACCCTCCCTCTCTTCTCCAGACGTCATTCTATGCCTTACAAATCAGCCAGGCAGCTTCTGCAGCTCTGCACTGTGATTCCTTACAAAATTTCCCAAACCCAGACCTTTGAGCCAAATTCTGGAATCCAAGAAAGGTCCCCCCGGGCCTCTTCCTTTGCTTTCCTTTGCTGCAGGAAAAGGTCAGTGAGCGAGATGCAGCTGATGCACAACCTGGGCGAGCACCGGCACGCGGTGGAGAGGCAGGACTGGCTGCAGATGAAGCTGCAGGACGTGCACAGCGCCCTGGAGGACGCTCGCACCCAGCGGCCGCGGGGCAAGGACGACGTCGTGCTGGGCCGGAGGCTGCTCCCGGAGCACCTGCGGGCAGCCGTGCAGAAGAAATCCGTGGATCTGGACAAGGCTTACATGGATGTCCTCTTTAAAACAAAGCCATAGTGAGAGCAGCCGGAGCGTTGTGTCCGTCCACGTGAGCACATGGCTGTGTAGCGCTGATCGAGTAGGGCATTTCATTTGCATTTATTCCAGCTGCAGTAAGGATTAAAGGCTCTGTTCGAGGTTGTAGCCCCGCTGAGTGAGATATTTCACAACCAAATAATCAAATGTATTTACAGTCTACCCAGGACCACTGCTAGGGAACCTTTTGGCTGATGTGTCTTATAAATTGCCAGCATAAGAGGAAGAAGAGACCCAAACCAGTAAGAAAGCTGGAAAACCATTTGAGGCCAGCTCTACAACTCTTCCACGGGCAGTATTTGTGTGTAATCACTAGGCCTGCTTGTACTGACAACCAGCAAGGAATCAATGCAGGGGAACCTGTCTCCAGAATAGGGCCTAGGGTTAAACTTTGTTTAACTTTGTACTAATGGAAATACATAAATTAAACCCACATCTACTTTCAGAAGCAGGCCTAAAATCAGATGAACATTAATTACATAGCAAAAGCTGCAAGATAATAATGTAGGATTAAAGAGTGCAAACCGAGAAGAATTAGGATAGGAAGGCAAAGCTTAAGGTTAAAGTACAAGGGGATAAAATTAAAACAAATTCTGAATAATTTTGCAAAATACAGAAACAAAGGAAGGTTTGATTACCTTCCCCTCCTCCAAAAGATGAAACCCTCTAATTAACTGCAGAAACAGTGGGAGCAGAGATGGTAGCACGTATGTAAGCATGGCCCTAACTATAGAACTGGGAAATGATTTTACACCAGACAATTACAATGGAAACAAAAATCTTGTGAGATAGGCTTTTTGTCCCTCATTTTCTCTATAAACTGACTCTGAACTTCTGTGTGTTGTGTTAGGCCTCATGTGTAATTTTTTTTGTGAGACCAGTGGCTCTCATGAATAAAACTACACATTTCCATATGCAGTTTATTGTAGAATTGGGATCTCAGTTTTCCAGACCTCCAGAACGAGAACCATTAACATGCAGAAATCAACCTGGGACAGGTTGATTAGCTGGACAGGTTGACTGTTAGCTGGAATACATTCAAACTCCAAGCAAGACTCAGAAAGAATTGTATAGGGAAAAATCAATGATGGCACTGATTTTAAAAAGTAGCAGACACAAAAGTACTTTGTATGGTCCATGCACATATGTGCTCAGGAGCCCCAGCCATTTCTGACGGATAAGAAGGTTTTCCCAGCAGGAATACTGGTGTGTGCCTCCAAATTTGCCCCTGGCAGAACTCAAACCCAGAACTGCTGCTCTAAGCCCGAGCGGCTGCGTGGATGCTCCCATGTCTGGCACACCTTGGAGACCCTCAGAACCCCCTCCTGACTCCCTACAAATAAAAATGCAACCCGCTGAGGGCTGGAGGTGTGTTTGGAACTCGAGACCCGCAGCCCGTCCTCTGGGCCATCCTTGTAGCAGTGCAGGGGCTCTGATGGTGGGAGCAGCTGGCACCAGGGTCCTGTGCCACCTGCCTGGTTGTGCGGTCGAGGCCTTAAGGCGCACTTTCTATTTATTCTTTAATCAGGCATCTGTGCTAACTTCAGTCAATAAAGCTGCATTTTTGTACCTATGTCTCACTTATATATTACCAAATAAAGTGGACCAAATGCTCTTGGACATTATTTCAAAGCATAAGAACTGACTGGCTTGTGACTGTTTGGATATAATTTAGCATTTGGGGTAAGACTATTAGGCCATATACTTTTATTACAGCAAAATAAGCACAAAAGTAATGATGAGAGTAATGTTTATTTTTCCTTTCATTCTTCCTGCATACAAAATCACAGTGGTGGTTAAACAAAAGGTGTTTACCTAGCACAAACCTATTCATGTCCCCTTATAATAATGACACATGCAAAAACTGTAAAATCTCCAAGTGCCAAAATCATAACCTGTTTCATTTTGATCTAAACAAAAAATTCTATTCTCCAACCAACAATTCCTCCTAATCTTCAGATATCCAATAGATGAATGATGATTACACAAATATTTAAACCTTCTGTACATTTACAGTATGACTTTTCAGGACTAAAGACAACACAGTGGCAGATTAATTAGTGCTAGGTAATGCCCATTAAAAATAAGATGTAATATTAATACAATTACTAATTATCTAGAAAGTAGATTTGTTATGGCTTTTCAGCTTAAACCTCTGATCAGTGTAGCAGCAGTTAAAACAGCAAAAAGTGCAGCGTGGGGTAGAGGATGCTATCAAAAACATTTTAATGCTAAAAAAATGCAAAGATTCATCTTTACCTGGACAAATGTGCAATTTTTGTCATCTCTCTTTCACAGATTGGGGTGACCAGAAAGAGGATGGTGAGAAATTACAGGGCCACTGAAATGCTTATATATGATAAAAAATATCATCATCATAAATTGTAACAACAGCAATCAGAAAAAAAAAAAAAAGAAAAAAAATAAAAGAGGCACGATACAGGTATCTCAAATAACCAGTCCAGATATGGCCTCACTAGGGCTGAGGAGAGGGGAAGGATCCCCTTGCTTTATAATCTGACAAAGGGCTTTTTCTTCCAGGACCTGTGTCCTTGAAGGCCTATCCTGTGCAGATGCATATTGACTGTACACACCTGTTTTTTATAGAATTCTCAGTGAGAATCAGTCGTGTCTCTCACTGGTGACTCATTGAAACAAAAAGCACCAATATCAATATCGATCCTCAGGGAAAGCTAAACAATAGCACATGAAATGAAAACAAAAAAAAAAAACAAGCTCGTGAAAATTTAGCAAAGCCAAAATCACAAGAAATCAAGGAGAAACAAGACAGATTGCGAGATCTGTAGGTAAAACCTCCTGCTGGCCATTTGACTGATTTGGCTTTCCAAGATGCTCCTGACCTGGCCTGCTGTAAATGCTCCTGTTTGCTGTTGCTCAGCTCCCCCCTGGATGTGCGGCATCTGACTCCTCGCCTTGTTTGCACATTCTGCCAGCTTTTTGTGCCAGCTGCTTGCCCCTCATTGTTCCGCTGCTGGCTTTCTAGAACTGCGTGATTTGTCTCCCTGGCCATTGTTAAATGAAGGGAAAGAGAATTCATTTAACAGATTCATGGCTGGCTGGCTGTTGCAGCAAAGCTGCCATCCTTTAAGGGGTATTTGGATATAGCAAAGGAACAAGTCCTCGCCTTCTTTCCCCCTTCTTCCCCTCCTGTCCTCAATGTGCTTAAGGAGTTCTAAGTCCTTTCACCTGGTATGGAAATCAAACCCTGCTTGAATTTAATAATGATGCATCAGAGAATATTTTAGAAAAAAAAAAGACAAATGTTTTCTTTAGATCTGAATCTATCTGGGGCTCAGTATTGGGTTATTCTCCCTCCTCTGTCCCATGAGGAGTGGGAAGAGCTTCGTTCCACTTGTGACACCCCAGTACACCGAGGGTGCCTGAACTGCGGGACAGGATGGTTCTGCTGGGGGATTATGGAATGACAGCCACGTCTGCTAATTGTACTCCTAAACAGACTGCGGACTGCACCGACTCTGTATTTCCTGTAGGGTCGTACAAACACAGAATGGTAATTTAAATCAGGAATCAGTTTTAGGATGAAGGTTGAGGTGTCAGAGACGTCAGCTCACCTAGATAGAAACTGTATTGTACTGCAGCCGGCCTGCTATCATCCCCTCAAGAGCTGATCCTCAGGGGAGATCCCGGCTCCACAGAGGAGATCCCGGCTCCACAGAGGAGATCCCGGCTCCTCAGGGGGGATCCCGGCTCCTCGGAGGAGATCCCGGCTCCTGAGGGGAGATCCCGGCTCCCCGCCCCGGCGTTCCCCATGGCCATCGGGCGGCGCTCGCTCTCCAGCACCGCCCCGGCCCCTCAGCCCGGCCACCCCCACATCTCGGCGGAAGGTTGCGCGGGGGACTCATCTTGTTTCTGCGCGACTTGTTGCGATTTCGGTTCTGTTAATGCCTTTCGCCCGCCGCGGCGCTTTCCCGCCGGGCTCGCATTCGCTTCTCACCGCCGCCCTCTCCCCNCCGGCGCCGGTTCCCCTGCTAGAGAGCCTGTAGGATTGGAAGGGATCCCCGGAGATCCCCCGGTGCGAGCCCCGCGCGGCGCAGGTGGCAGCGGAGCGCGGCCAGGTGAGTTGGGAATGTCTCCTGAGGGGGCTGCGGGAGCTCCCCGCCTGCTGCGATCTGCTCACCCCCGGAGCGCCGCAGACAGATCCACCTGCGCCTGCCGCCGTGCCCCGGCAGCTCTGTGTCACGGGCTGCGCACGGCTTAAATTCCTGCTTTTCGTCCTGTGTTGTTTGTTGGTAGCACCTGCAGTCGCTGCCAGGCCTGTACACAGGCAGTGGTGCTGCTCAGGGCTGCCTGACAGGCGTCGTGGAATTCCTGAGCAGTCATTTGCCCACTCAAACGATTTCATAATGAGTTCAGTATCTTTATAATTTCTTTTTCTATGTAGCTATATTTTATTTGCCGAAAAGATCAGCCGTTTATATGATAAATCTTTCATAGTACAATTACTTGTTACAATTGTCTGTTATTAGTTTTTTTCTTTACGTTCACTTTTGTCTGTAGCTACTGTGTGTGCATCTTTTTCCTCTTTATCTCTGGTGTGTCACTTTAGAACCCTTTTCTTTCAGAGTTTGGATCGATCTCCATCCTAGAACTCTCCCAGGTTTGTTCCTGTCACTTGTCTGGCTTCTTTGTCCAAAGGAGTGGTTGAGTCTTGTGTCTTTTTGTTCTTTATTGTTGGCTGCCTCTTACAAATTCGAATACATGGTTAAAATCTGGCCTCTCAGTAGCCTTTTGACTGTTGCCACTGTTCTCCTTACTTCTGTTTGCCTATATTCTTCATGAATCATGTTCAGTGATTCATTTAAAGAGTACTTAGCTCTGGTGTTGCTTCAGCTTTGTTGATCCTTTCCCTGGAAGATGCTCTCTTTCCTTCCTAGGTTTGCCAGAGACGCCCAGTGTCACAGAGAAACAATTCAAATTATCAGCCTGATACAATTCAGAGTTCCTGACCTGGTGGTGCACGCTTGTTATCTTTTTTTCTGAGCTAAAACACGCGTCTCTGCGTCATCTGGTGTCAGATACCTGGAATTCCTATAGCTTGAACACAACTACAGTCAAAAGGAACTGGATAATTTTTTTTTTCCTTTTTTTTTAATCCATTTCCCTGTAGTTAAGGAAGACTGTTGCACTGTGTTTGGCAGGTCTCTGTGTCTTGGACCGAGTCTCTTGCAAAACATCACAGAGATTTTATTTTCTTTTCATTTTAAGCCCCAGATTGCCAAAGGCCTTTGAGCCTACTCCTGGATTTGTACCATTTCTGTGTCTAGACCTCATCGTGCATCCTGCCTGTGCTTGTCGTTGCCCTCTGTGCAGATGGTGCTGTGTGAGGCTGCTCTGGGAAGTGTTTTCAGCACGTTTGTGTGTTAATGCCAGGGAACCCGGGGGTTAAGAAAGACAACAAGCTAAAGCAGCTTTTACATCCCACACTAAATTCCTTCTTGAAGCCCACTTTTCCTTTTAGGCACAATTGCATTTGAAAATGTTGAACAGCTGATGTGTGGATGACATTGTGTGTTAAATTAGTAACAGATGTCATCACTGTTGGGTTTTCTGTCACTTTGTTATAAACTGTGTGTTTTTGCAGCTTGTGTGCTTCAGGCTGGGGCTGCTCTGTCCTGCATTCATACACAAAAATCAGACCTTCAGTCTGTGCCAGTTCCTTTCAGCTCAGCTTTCCTTTAGCAACGTGGCTTAAATCTTGGCCTGGTGCTGTTGCTTATCAATGAAAGTATGTATCTCTTTAAAATATGTATAAAAGCTACTTTAGACTTCATTTCAGGTGTGAAAAACTGTGTGTGTGAATTTTCTTTCTCACTGAGATGTGTTGTCACTGCTGGGTACAGCCATGGCTGCAGACCTTGCCTGTTCCTTCAGGAAATGTGGTTGCTGCTCTGGTGCCCTTCATCTCGTCCCTGGTGGGATGCAGCCCTGGGCCTGTCTGCTCTCTGTGCCTTGGGGGGCCACCAGGGCTGGGGCCAGCGTCTTTCCCGGCACTCAGAGCCACGATTCTGCTTCTGGAGGGAGAAGTTGCTCCACTCGCTGGGCTTTTCCCAGGTCGAGCTGGGCGGGTTTCACACGCTGAGCCCTGATACAGAGGGGGAGCTGGGAGTCATCTGCTTCTTGCTTTTTAGGCTTCCAGTGTCAGATAGCTGTTCTGTCATGGTCTTCTCTTTAGGAATTACAAAGTTAAAGCTTGCAGGCTAGTCACTAGATACCTGTTGTTTATGCTGCTGTAGATAGGAATACCATCAGCTTCCTGTGACTGTTTGGGTTTTTTTTTTTCCTTTTTTTTTTCCCCCACTTGCTCATTAAGAGGAACTTTAATCCTGACCTGCTATGTTAATGCTGAGCCGGTACTGCAAAGGATGTCTCTGAGCTGTGCTTTAATCAGTGTCAGTTTGATAATATTTCAGGGATGATAATTTATAAAGCTATTTTCTGTGGCTGAATCGTGACTGATGTCTGCACTAGTTTGCAAGAAACTCACTTGACAGGTATGGATTTCCATGGTCTGTGGTGTTTGCATTATAAGCATGTGTCCTTTGAACTGTATTTCTTAATTAGGATGTAATGTCACCATGCTTGCATTTCCCGTAAATCGGACTTGGAAGTTCCTTTTTGTTGTTGCTGCTTTTGTGCTTTGATGACTGGAGGCAGTGAACAGCAGACTGTCACCCCTTACAGAAAGTCTAAATATTTCATCTGAGCCTTAGAGCTTCTTTGTCACGACTAATGCCAGGTTTTGTCCTTGCTGGTGACTTGTGAGTTGGAGCTTCCCAATTATCCTGGTTCACCTTTCCAGTGCACTTTGCTGAGGGAGCAGGTTGGAGCAGAGGAACCTCTGAAACTTGTCCTGCTCTTGGAAATGCTTCTGACCAAAGCTCAGAGCTGAGTAGATTCCTGGAGTATTACGTGTTAGTTATTTGAATGTTGTCCTCAGTACTGACAGCAGGAGCCATCAGATCTTTGTTCTACCTGACGAACTGGTGGCCAGAAGACATCTTGTCCCTCTGTCTCAAAATTGTAGGGTATTGTAATCATCTTTTTTAGTAGGACTCCAGATTTTTGCAACCTACAGATATTCTCAGCAATTACAGTGTGTGACTGGCTGGCTGGAAATGCATTGATGTTGGTTTTGATTAGCTTTACTTCTTTCCTGAAAGGCTTCCAGAGAGCATTTTCTATCCCTCTGCTGGCCTGCAGTGCCTTGAAAAATGCAAGTCCTGCATTTCACAAAAGTGCATATCCACTTCTGTCCAGCACCTGATGTTGTCTGAATCTTGCTTGATCTGCTCAGCAGCCTTTGTGCATTCTATTTTGTCATGGCACAGAACTGACTAGCCTTTAAGTATTATTTAAAATAATCTGTTCAACATCTATCACAAATTGGTGGATGATACATCCTTTCATGAGCTCTTTAAGTAGTGCTGTAAACACATTAATTACTGTATTTTGCAATGTCTGGGGTGGCTCTACCACATCGACTTCTAACTTCTCAAACCCACGGGGTGCTTACAATTCCCTTGTATTTCAGTTGCCTACAACTTTCATCAATTAGTGATGATTCTGGCTTCAAGTTGATGTTAGCAAATCTGAAGTGTTCTAGCTGTCTGTGCTGAAAGCTTTGGAGATGAAAGTGTGCTTCCTGATTTCCTATAATTCTCTGTGATGATTCTCTGGAGTATTTGCTTTCTGTAGAAGAGCATGAAATCATTCTGTACACCTGGAGAATTGCTAATTAGCTAATTAGCACGTCAACCACTTTGGCCAATACGCCAGTGTTGTGTGATCTGCTGAGAGTATTTGGATTTGATTCTTTATTTCATGTACTCCCGATGCCTTTTCACCTTCACCGGCATTTCAGATGTGGTTCCTTGTTTTCATGGAAGGCTTAGAGTAGTATTTGGGGCCAGGTACTCTTGCAGGGATTTTTTTGTTTTTGTTTTTCTCTTGCACACAAGGTCAGAATGTTCCTCAAAACGTGCTTTGTTTATTGTCTGCAGTGTGAATCCATGCAAAAAGGCCCCAAAAACGGAACACAGCTGAAACATTCTTTTCTGCTGCAGGAAAAAGTGGGTTTGCAGAAATGTTTAAAAATTAATCGGGATGACTGGTTAGTTACTTCACAGAGTTTATACAGCATTTTCTAATTGAGAAAAGAAACTATTTTCAACAGAGCAAAACAAAAGAGTTCCTTATTTATAGTCTTAAAGGTTTGTTCAAACTTAAAATTGAGAAGTAGACGTATTTATCATCTGCACAAAAGTGCTATCAGCAGTGGTCGAGGAGAAAAAATTGGTTGTGTGACAGCAAATTGTTTTTTAGAGAAGAGTTAATTGTTGAGATCGTGTGGAGTGGAGGATGGAGGGAAGGCTGTTCATGCTGTGACGTGCTTGGAACTAAACAAGAAGTTTCACAAGATATGGCTTTGGACACTTGGGATTGTTTCCCTTCTTTTCACAGCTGTGCCCTGGCTCTGGTGCCAGCCTGGCACTTCATCAGTGCCACTGCTGGGGTTCCCCGTGAGCTGGGAGAGGGGAATGCTGCTGTTCATGGGAAGCACTTCCATGTGTTTGTTTCTGTCCTTCTGTGGCATCTGTTGTCTGTAAGGGCTGCAGAGCAAAGCACATGGAGGAGCTGATCCTACTTTGAACAGGCTTTTTCCCTGGAGTGTATGGGGACCTGCATCTTCCTGTCAAATTTTTATTATAAGAAGGATGGGGAGAAGGCAGAGAGTGTGAGACAATTTAAGGAAGTGGCTTTAAATTGGCCTTGCAGCTGCATTTCTCATAAAAACAGCTGCTTCTGCACATCTTTTGAGTACAAAAGCTAAATTCTATTATTGGCCTCTATGCAAAGAACCAGAACTGAATGCTGGGTGCCTCTTTGTCCTAAGGCACCTGCTTTGGTGTGTGCCTGAGAGAGTGAGGTGTCTGCAGATCTCCTAGATGGTTTTAAAGGGAAGAGAGGGTCTGTGCAAAGAAAGAACAGCTTGTCAAGGAACTTGTGGTGCTCAGGGCTTGCTTTTTTTTTTTTT
>WBMY01018418.1:47736-115463 GCA_013397315.1 Donacobius atricapilla
CCCCCCCCAAAAAAAACCCCCCACCCATTAAATGGCTTGTATGCATATCAAAACACCAGTTGAGTTAATAAGTATATGAATTTTTGGGGGGTGCTTGCTAGGAGTTAAATCCCTAAAATATGTGCGACTTGTCCATGGTGAGAACTAACAGTTGCTTGCATGCCAGTATCACTCTCTGTAGCACTTTCTTTGTTAAGCTGTTTGTCATACCTTGCTTTTGCCTGCATCCCTCACAGTAAGAATGTTTTTTTTTTGAAATGCTTCTTGATTTAACAAAATGGTGAAATTAATTAGTGTTTTTCCAGCGTAGGGCGTTCAAAAATGAACTAAGCGAAGCAGTTAGTCACCTTGCAAATGTATGAGAAGAAACATATTGCTGGAAAGATATTTAAGCATCCAAATAAGTGTGTATCTTTGCAGTACTTTGCCCTTTTAGAAGTGCTAAATATAACTGAAACATCTCTGTTAACGAGCTAAAATTGTTAGTTATTCAAGCTTTCCTACTGGCAAGATGATAGGCAAAGAGCTAAGGAGCATATTTAATACCAGCAACTCATTTCACATTTTAGTTGTATAGATGCAGGTAAACTGGACTCTGGTGTTGTCCAAAGTATTCTGTAGGCAATTAATACTGCGGGTTATTTTCCTGCCATTAATTCTTGAATGATTGTGAGAAATCCAAGAGGGCAGGACAAAAGAATGCAGCAGTAATTAAGAGGCTCACGGGGAGACCCGCGTAATTAGAGGCCTGTGCTGTGAATAATGGCGTGGTTAAGGCGGGCCCGGGGAGGGCGGCTGGTGCTGCTGGTCGGGGTGGGTGTGTGGGGTGTAGCTTTATACAGCCGCTGTTTTTATTCAGGTAGTGGTGTCTGGGGCACGGCTGAGGCCGCTGGTTTTTAGGATTTCAGTGGGGCACAGCCTCGGCGGTGCCAGCGGGGGAAGGACGGGGCTGTGTGGGGCTGAGGGCTGGGCAGAGCCCCCGACACTTCCCTGCTGAGCCCGGGCCGGCGCCTCAGCTCCAAACCTCCCAGCACTGGCGGTCTGGAATAAAACCTCAAACCAATATGGAACAGAGGAGCCTGGATGGGGCTGCTAGGAACTGAAAAAGGGCTCCTTAGCAGCTGGGGTCGGGAATTAAACTTAAAACTGATACGGGACAGAGGAGCCTGGATGGGGCTGCTAGGAACTGAAAAAGGGCTCCTTAGCAGCTGGGGTCTGACACGGGCAAATACCCCAAATACCCGGGTGCTCTCCGTGTGACCGAATTCAGGGTTTAACAGCAGGGAGTGAGGACACGGGCCTGGTTTGTCTCCTGCCAAGGACACGGTCTTGTTTGTCACCTGTCAAGGACGTGGCACTGCCACAGCAGGGAGAGCAGGGAGCACAAGTCTCCAGCAACATCATGTGGTCAGAAGGGCTCATGGGTGGGCAGGGGAGTTACTGCAAGCCTGGTGTCAGCAGTTCAGAATTGCCTCTAATCAGCATCTTCCCTGAAGGTACAGGAGCTGCTGAGTATCTTCGGAGACAGGGAGAACCCAAAGGTTCAACAATGGCTTCTTGATCAGTCACAGAAATTATGGTGGTGAGCTGCAGTCAGTTTGAAATAAAGTGTGGTAGCTGGAAGCTGCAGCTGGGTACATCCAGCCTAGAGGAGCAGGACACATGTCTGACCATGTGTGGTCTGGGGTGGATTATCTATTTTGGGGAAATGTTTCAATAAAAAGCTGTGCAGCTTTCGGCAAAGATTATTTGATGCTGATAGGAGTTAGCTCAAGGGCGTTCATGGCCTGTGCTTTTCAGAAAAGCTGCTGTTGATCATTTCATGCAATCTGAATTCAAGGGTCACACATCAAAAGGTAGGAAATCTATGCCTCAAAGATAATTGCAGCTATTGGGTGTATTTCTGGCAAAACACAATTTGTTTCCAATGCTGAACAGCATTTTTATGGAAACTTAACATGTGTGCTAGGGATATCATACTCAAGTGACATCTGATCATTAATTTTTTTCCCCAAATAAAGTGTTTTTGGAAGTCTTTAAGAATGAGAATCTAAATAATAGTTTGAGGTTGTAGTAGAATAAGGGATAAATAAGGATAAATATTTTGTTACCCTATTCCTTTGAGATACTTGGTTACTTCAGAGAATCTAATTATTGGAAAATAGTGTACTTTATTCAAAAGCCTGAAAAAAATAATTGGATTTTGTGTGGCTGAATATAGACATATTACTATCGTTTCTGACTCAATTGACACTTTTTCCTCCAGACAAGTCTATGTGAAAAATACAGCGTGAGGGGAAAAAATGCATTTGGAAGTATAAGTTGTAATAATATAGCTAGAATTGTTATGTTACAAGGTTTGAGTACTCCAGTCTTGTTTGTCTTACTCAGAATACACCTTGTTATCATCAAGAAGAGAGCACTTCTGGTTTGAAAAACATAATGATGAAATAAGAGCTTTGTAATAAATAATCTCAACAAGGGAGTAATACAGGAGATAGATGCTTAGCTTGTCACTTCTTGGTGCTTTGGAGTGTTTAATCCTCCAGCCTTAACATTCTTAAAATAGCTTAGATAATTTTCTTGACTCATAGAAAACATAATCTAGGGCTGTGAGCAGCCCTGTGTGTAGGGCTTGTGTGGCAGCAGGGAAGGTCACAGGTCTCCTTGGGGCTGAGTTCATGGGGCAGAGCTGTCCAAGGGGGAATGGATTGAATCCTACAGGTCCTAGTTTGGTGAGCATCCAGCTTTATGAACTTGCCAGGTTGTTGTTTTCTCTCCTCCTGTTTCTTACTTGTTTGGAGATGGGCAATGGAATGGGAAACTCAGAAGGGAGAGGTGTGGAAAATAAGGACTAAAAGTATAATGTATTATGATCCCTGGTATAAATCGGCAGAGCCTGTCAGGATGAGTTTTTATGTGTTAAAGATGACTAAATAATCATACAAACAGTCTTGTTTGTCTAAGCTATTACAGGAAATTCTTGCAGATGCTTTTATTTAAATACCTGAATAAGAAGGAAGAAAAGGTTCAGGAACCATATGTTGAATTAACAGTGGTGAAGGCTTAAATAAATGGTCTCTGAATTCATATTTTCATTATTAGGTGTTGCTGTTCTGTACTTTTTACTCAATTTTTCATCAGTTATTAGTTTCCCATACGTAATTTCTCTATAGTGTTGGAGATTTTGTTGTTGTTGGAAGACCTTAATTCTCTTGCACTGAGTGCTTTTTCTAGAGTTGTGGTGAAAAACCTTTGACTTAAATTTGCCTCTTCCTTAAGTTTTGTCCTGGATTTTCTAAATCTGCTTCTGTTTTAGTCCCTTTTGACAATTTCTTATTTGTTCATTCTGTTTAGATATTATTAGATGCAAAGTCTTGTCTGCACTACTGCATTTATGAACAAAATATGGCTCTGCTTTGATTCTGTTGCCATGACTCTTAGATCTTTGAAATTCTGCAATTGCTTTTTGAATCTTGTCCATAGAGGAGAAGTTATTGTGCAGATGCTAAATGCTGGAATTTTTCCTCCCCCAATATTATTTTTGCTGGCTGGGAGGTTGCATTCATGGGTTGTGAATGGAAGTGCCACATGTCTCAGCATTTTGTAAAGTAGATGAAGCACCCCCAGAAGAGTCCCTTTCTCATCTGTGGATATGAGATATGAGAATGTATAATCTGTTTTCCACTGTGGGTTTCATTTCTCTTCCTGTGGTCTCTGCAGTTGAACATTTTGCAGCATGGGGCCGGCCTGTACAAGGTATGGCATGAAAATAATGAGGCCTGATCTGCTGTGCGCTCAGGTCATACTGTGCATCACCTGCTTTCCGTTCACTGCGAGTGTGCCTGCTCCAAATTTCAGCCTGGCGCTGCAGATCAAAATCCCCCATCTGGGCTCTGCAGGCAGCAGGATGGAAAGCCCTCAGGAGAAACTGTGGTGGCCTGGGAAGAGCTGGGCTTGGAATCCAGAGGAATACACTCAGTGATAACTTTCAAAAACACCAGTCTGTTAATCTTTTGTAAGGTATAGTGTATGATCTTGGAATTGTGGGGATTGGGGTTTTTGTTTCCTTTTTGACATCCTTCATGTCTGCAGTGACAGCTTATTGAGACTGCTGAGAAGGGAAACTTTAAATTTCCAGACCAAAACCACGCACTAAATCCTCCTGAACTTCTTCAGCACCCAAATTACCTTTCCCAAATGTTATCAGATATTATTGGTCATGGACTTTGGCACATTTATTTTGGACGCAAAGCACTTTAGAGGTGATTATGCTCAGAACCAGATTTTTTTTATGGACAGCTTTTCATTGTTTGTACCTTTAAGCTCTGAGAATGGAAACTGTAATGGTTACATAGTTTTGTTTGGTTCCAGTTCTTTTGGATTTGAACTTCTGAAGCTGTTTTTTAATAAATGGAGATCCTTTCCAGTTCTAAGGATAATATTACTCTGAGTTTCTTAGTTTGATTTTTATTTAACATCCATGTTGAAAATGGAGCAGAAATTGGTATATAAATAAAGGCAACCAGAGTTCTTTTAGGAAGGTCTTGTGTTTGGGTAGCTTGGTAGAAGTCATGAGGTGTGAATGTGTTCCCTGCAAAAGGTTAAGTCCTTGCTGCTTTAAGAAATCCCTTTGGCAACGGAGCACTCCACTCATGAGATCCTTTCCTGAAATGGAACTGCATTACTAAGAAGTACATTACTCATGGTTGAGAGAACCCACTGAAGACCAGAATTATGTGAATATTAAAGAATTTTGAGGGTGGAAAGTGTTGACAGAGTTTCTGCTTCGAGCTGTGGGAAGATCCTGCGGCAGCCCCCAAATTAAGCAGTGAGAATTCTTCCTGAGGGCTTCCTTACGTGGAGCTCCAAGTCAGGTGTGGCTTCTGGGCCCTGTCTCTGTAAGATTTTGATGGGTGCGTGTCCTGTCCTGGGGGGTTCTTCTGTGGGATTTGGGAGCCAATCCATCCGTGGCATGTCCTTTCTACCTGAGGTAGGAGTAAAGAAGAAAACACAGCCTAATTCTGCTGTGGAGAAGAGACCCCATTTAGGGAACCAGGGCACTTTCTCTTCCTGCTGGGGGACCGTTCCATTAGAGGCAAAAAATGCCTGAGAGAGGTTTTTTCCAGGATGCTTTTCATGCAGCTTATTATGGCCATGTCTTCCTTGGCTTATATTGAAGGGAAGAAAAGGTTTACAAGGGAGATGGTTATTCTTCCCCTGGGGCATGGGGAAGGGTGCTTGTGTGAATCATCACAAAACCCTAAAACCAGGAGAAAATTCAGTGGTTCGGGTAATTGAAATTGTATGAGCAGGAATCTTCCTTCCATGTGTAAAGGGGCTGACTCTTCAGCCTGGAATGCCGATGTTCTCCTGCCTTTCTAATCACAAGTCTCTTGTTTTTCCTACTCACTTCCCTCTTTATCACAGCAGTTATGTGCTGAACGGTCCTCCTCATTTCTTCAACTTGCATCATGTTTTGATTTCCACCCTACCACATCTTGATTGGTATTTATTGTAGGACTTACTTTTAAGCTATTCCTCCAGTGTATTGTGACTCCTTAAAACAGCCTGCAGACATTCTAAGAAGAATCATTTAAATTAAGCTGTCTCATAGTGCCTAGTTATCCTCCTGCCAAAAAATCTTTAGACAATTTTGCCAACTCGTGTATTAATTTGCTCTGTTGCTTTTTGTGCTTGGTGGGCTCGACTTGATTGAAAATGCACAATGATTTCTGATGGGTAAATGTACTGGTTAACATAATTATATACTAATGATGCTTAAGTTATTACAAAGAATGGTACATTTTCCCTAGCTTAAACTTACTGGAAAAGGGGCGCTTGTAGCTAAAAAATGGAGGTTGCGCTGTCTCGTTCTCAAAAAGGCTCTTGCTGTACCAGCTTGTGAACTCGGGTGAGTTCACTTTAAATATTAATCCGGGCAGACTTTACGGGAACAAACGCTCTGAAACTCGCGTGGCTTTGCCTGTCGGGGCCGATAAGGGCGCAGGGCCGGAGCTGTGCCGGGGGAGTTGCGGTCTCCCTTTTCCCGGCGGCGGCGGGAACGGCACAGGCAAGGCTGCGGCAGCGAGCAGGGCTGAGCCGGGCTCCGAGACACCGCCTGGCAGCGAGCAGGGCTGATCCAGGCTCTGAGACACCGCCTGGCAGCGAGCAGGGCTGATCCAGGCTCCGAGACACCGCCTGGCAGCGAGCAGGGCTGAGCCGGGCTCTGAGACACCGCCTGGCAGGCGGCGGGGCTGTGCCAGCGCTCGCTCATCCCGCAGGGTTAGGGGATGGAGGGAGAAGTAAAGCTCGCTGGCGGTGCCGTGAACTACTGAAGAAATGATGGAGATGTCAAATGCGCCGAGCTTGACAAGTAATGCCCGAGGATGCTGATCTGGCTTTCAAAGCTGCCTTTTTGGAAGGGACGGAATTCCTTTGTGCCCTGATTCCGAAATTGTTCCCGTGCTTCTGTGTTTCCTCCCTGATAGACGCGAGAGGAAGGTGCGTATTTGTTAACGGGAATGATGTGCGGGCATTATTCGGGAGAAGAACGAGGAAAAGGCAAAGTACTGTCCTTTGTGTGCACAGGTCAATTGAAATGTCTGCTGACAAAGAACAGGCTGGAGGGGGAGGAAGAGGGGCATAAGCGCTGTCGTTGTGTAAGTCCTGGCAGGATGAGCAGAAGGGATTTCTTCTAAAGCCTCGGAGCATGGCAGCTGTAACTTAGTGTCTAGATAAAGCTCTATAACTTGATTCTACAAGTGTTGATTATGGCAATCACCCTAGCAAAGGGTGGATCGAAGTTTATATTTAAAGGAGAGTTAATACAACTTTTAGAAGCTAGACGAGGAGGAAAGGGTAAAAATCTTGGTTAATTTTCTGCTGCTGTGTCCTTTTAATTTATTTAAGGTTTCAGGGTGGGTCTGGGAGTAATAAGTATATTGGTTAAGCACCATAATTCTGTGTAAACAAGAGCTGGTTTTATAAAACAAGTATATTTATTGGCAGTATTCAGTAGGATGCACGTGGAGTTTTTATGTTGGAATACATGCTAATTATTTTGGCAGTAGAATTAATTCGGTCTAATGACTGCTTTTAATAATTAGTAATCTATTAAAAGCAATCTGTTGTTATGTATAAAGACAAACTGAAGCTCTCCTTCACAGATGACTCCAAAGCATCATTAAATTGAAGAGCATTTACATTTTTTAAAAACAGCTCTTCCCTTAACTACAAAAAGAGGAAGCATTACCACTATGACAAGTTGCCATTTTGATGGTACTTTTTTTCCCTCCTTCACATCATATTAAATAGATTGGCTTAAATAAAACCTTGAGCTTATTTGGTTTTCTTCATAAGGCAGCTGCTTTTAAAGAAAATGCCTCATTCCCTTACAAAGACATAGCTTCCTTGATCCCTGTCTGAGGGGGAAAATAATTTCTATGACTGACTTAAAGTCCTTGAATGAGTGTAGTGCACAAGTTCCAGTATTCCTTTGGAGCCAGGGAAAAATGAGTATTGAATTTGTGACTATTGCCAAAATACATGAATATTCATGAGGTTGTTTTGTTGTTTTGGTTTGGGCTTATTTATTTGGGGGTGGGGGTTGTTTCTTTTTTTCCTGCAGGAAAGTAATTGGTAAAGCAAGGTGTCCTTCCCTTTTGTAAACTTTTGGGTACTATGTGGCCTTACATATATGGGGCTTTTCCCAGCTTCAGTGAATGAAGGGATGAGGGTTAAAAATGGTGTTCTCTTTGTTCTTTTTCCTCTCTTATGGTTTTAAATTAAATGTAATTAATGTGTCATTCAGCACGCAGGAGAAAATTCTGCTTATGGGTTAGTGCTGTGCCTTATGGCTTTGGCAGCCCGGAGTGCAGCTGGTGGTCACCAGAGGAGGAATCAGTCGAAAGCTGACTTTGCAAACACCTCTTTTCGGGCTGAGATCGTCATTATAGCTTCGGGTCTCTTTCTGGGAGGCTCGAAGGGAGGCTCTGTGCCGGCCCCACTGGGTGCTGTGGCTGAGATTGCAGGTGAATGCAGCGTGGCAGCCGTGCCTTCCTGGCACGGGGAACTTGCAGTGCCTCACTGCTGTTGGGGGACTCCTGGTGGTGTGTCTGGTCTGCAGGGTGCTTCTGGGGACCACAGGAGGTCCTGTTGGCCTGATCTTCAAATGGGGCAGCTCTGCTTTGGTCAGTCCCGTGTCCTTGGCAGGCAGCTGCAACAAACAGCACGGCTGTGGAGCTTGTCATGCTTTTGTCACTGGGGCCAGCTCTGTGCTTAGTCCCTCACGTTGCTGGTGTGCAGTGAAGGCTTTGTGCACTCCCTGCAGAAACAACCTCCTGGCCCCACTGGCTTTTTTAGAGGGTGAAAAGAGGATGTGGCAGAGTGCTTCTATCATATAAATCAAAATTACGTGGTAGTTCGGATTGTCTTCCTTTTTCTTTGAACACTTGCAACTTCTTCTAAAGCCTCTTTACAGGAAAAGTCACAGGTCTTCTTTCACCCGTAGTGGCCACAAATTAGTTCCTTTTTCAGAGTAACAATGGAGCAGCTCAGGGACACAACTTTTCTAGCCAGGCATTGCAGGGTAAAGCTGATGCCTGTCTCTTCTGACATGCTAAGCTCCACCTCTGTATTTTCTCTTTGTTCAGATTTAAGCTCTTGTTAGTTTTCTTGTTCACTGTAGAGCAAAGTTGTATTTAAGGGGTAGCACTGATCCGAGAGCTCATGCTGTTGGAACACGTGGAACTTCAAGTTTGTCAAGTACGTATCCAACAGATCACGGAACTATTTTTTGTGAACTGTGACTCAACAGCGATGAGATTGAAGATTGACACATTAGATGGCTGTTACTAAGATGAATGAAGATTCATGATTCAGCCAGTGCTTTCTCAAGCCAAACTGCTCGAATTCTCAAAAATCTTGCAATTTTGGCTTGCATCTTGTGGCTAACAGATGATGCATTGGTCTCACAGTTAGCATTAGTCTATACATTAAAGGAAGAAAGTACAAATAAGTGTTGTGGCCAGCTGCAATTTGAACAGCCCTTTGAAATGATTGACTGCTCTGTTTCAGAAGCAGTTGATTTGCCGTTCAAGGCTGGTGTCCTGCTCCAGCTGGCAGCCTCTCCCGGTGTGGTGTGCTGAGCGGAGCTGATGGCCCAGGCTCCGCCAGGACGGCTGCGGCTGGCAGCGGGAGCAGGATGGATAATCCCTGAGCGCTGCCCCTCTCCTCCAGGCTTGCTGCCTGCTACCAAAGCAGAAGCAGCCCCGGTTCCCGTTCGGGGAGGTACAGCTGTGCCTGCCATGGCCTTTCCTTGGGGCACGGCTTGGGAGGAAGCGTGGTGCCGGCTGAGTCAGCCTCGCTTCCTGTAGCACCTGTTCTTATCAGCTCCTGGGAAGGGATTATTAACTAGGGTTTGCCCTGCTTCACTGGGAACTCTGAATCACTGCTTCCCTCAGAATAGGGCTTTAGATGCTTTTCTGGATTAAGAATCACATTTTAATTGCCTTCTCTGTTAAAGGGGAACGTGTGTTTGCTCTGCCAAAATGTGTGATAAGCCTGCATCCCATTGCAGTGGTTTGGTTTCATTTTGTAGCGTGTTTCCCTTATTTAAAGCAAATAGAGCTCTTTAGTTCCTGAGAAACAGTGAGTCATGCATTTTGATACTATAAAATGTGACACCTGCAAAACTCTGTTCTCTCACAGCATGGTTGGAAATGTTATCAGGTCTAGGATCAAAGCTGTGCTTCAACAGAGGCCTGATCACATGAGGCTTTATTGGGATTTGCAGAGATGTTTTGTCACCAGACTGCTACGTAGGTGTTTGAGTACTCCACACATACACACCCCCTTTTGTGGCACCCTTGATTGTACCATAGCATGCAAATACAAATGCATGGATGACATACAGAGCTTTAAAAAGAAAAAAAAACCCTCAGAATTTTTTGGAAGTTTAGCTGTAGTAGTAATGAATATTGTCATGTTTAAACTGGGGCTAGACTTTGGTCTTGAATTCGAGACTATAATCCATGTTCCTAACAATTTAAGGGCATATTTTGTATCTATTAAAATGGGTATATTATGTATGTATATATCTGTCTCAAAGGAAGGGTGCAAAGGTTTTCCTAAATTGTTGATTTTTGTTTTTTTGGAGGTTTGTAGATCTCACTCTTGCAATTTTTTGTGCATTTCACTTTAAAAATAAAGATTTCACCTTTCTCTAATAGAGAGGTAAAACAAGTAAGGAGACACGTTAGCCATGCCAAATTGTTATAAATTTTAATACCTTCAGAACTGCAGTGGAAGTCCTCAGGAAATTTCCTTTTAATGGAAGTGCTTGGATCATTATTCTTGGACTGTGAATCTGAGTGTTTTCAGCCAGAAGCAAGGCTTGCAGTTCTTTTCCCTGATTCAATAGACCTTTGGCTGACTCCACGTCCCAAAGATGCATTTCTTACTGAAGCATATTTTAAGCTTGGCAGGAAACAGGATTGCAGCAGATTCCCTCTGCACCAAACTTGTGCTTTGTCGACAGGAGATCCTGCCCTCATTCAGGCAGGGAGAAGCTCCTGTGCCTTAGTGAGAGGTACATTTCGAACTCCTTGCCTTGTGCTAAATACTCATCTGTCACAGCCTTTTTGTTCTCAGTAAATCTCCTCTTCTTACCAATCGCTGAAACCTGAAACTGCAACATCTTGTGCTAATGGAAAGCCTTGATTTTTTTTTTTTTTTTTTTTGTCATTACTTCTAAGCAACCTACAAAGAGGACACTGCTCAAGCTGCTTGCCCAGTGAATGCTTTTATATTTGTTGTGCTTGTCTTAGTCAGGCCAGCAGTCTTACCTCTCTGTGTTCTCCTGCAGCATTCCTGCAGTCATAATTTTAGGTCTCTTGGTAGGAGTTATGGGATCTACAGGCTCAAGCAAGTGGGGCATTGAGGTTCCTCTGGGAAATCATGGCTCTGCCTTGTCTGTCAGACCTTGTAGCTGTGCAGGTTCTGTCTGGGTTATCCAGCACCCGAGGCTTTGGCAATTTCTTCAGTTAAACCTGTAAATAAGAAGTGTTGTCGTGCCCGCACTTGAAAGGTAAACAGCAAAGGAACTGCTTTAGGAATTCTGGTGGGGTACAAGGACAGAGACATGTCTGTGCTGTCCAGACATAAATTTGTCTCTTTTAAAGAGCATAAGTAGAAGATAAAGGGATTTTTGGTAAATTCAATGATAGCTGTTGCAAGTTGATTTTTAATTTTTAGATAGTTTCTGAGAGTTGTGTATCTCAAAACTGACTAGTTTTGTTGGTTGGTTTAGTAATTGCAAAATGTAATCGATGTCTTAAATTGAGTTATGTAACAATCACCATCTAAAACATCCTAAACTCTTACATTAAATTTTCTGGTTTGGAACAAATATCCTACTAGTTCCTGGCAGTCTGGTAGGTTGTGGCTTTGATAGTATAGTTCATGTTTGCTGCCTGGGTTGTGGTGGCTTACTGTTGTTCTTTTCAAGAATAAGTGAAAATTTAAAACAGAGTGTGCAGAAACAAACTCTTGGCTGGTGTTTCTTGGTGTATCCCCT
This sequence comes from Donacobius atricapilla, assembly GCA_013397315.1. Classification (NCBI taxonomy): domain Eukaryota; kingdom Metazoa; phylum Chordata; class Aves; order Passeriformes; family Mimidae; genus Donacobius; species Donacobius atricapilla. The sequence continues at coordinate 59,315 of WBMY01018418.1, forward strand.
CATTTAAGACTGATGACCTTTGCAAAGGGCAAGTTGCAGGAAAAGTGCGAAGTCAGCCTGTGGTCTGAGAAGGTTTTGCCAGAATAGGTTGCATTGGAAAAATAACGATGCCTAACTTCTAATTTCATTATTTGATTAGAACATTTAATTTAACAGTTAGACTCAAAATAAAATGCTCATTTGTATTTGACTTACCCATTCTGGAAAAGATTTTTTGTGTGAATGCATCTTTACAGGCAGGCTCAGCAGATCAGGTGCTGTCTCTGTAAATCCCACAGCAGCAAACAGGTAATTCTTGCTGTCTGCTTAATGTTCCAAGTAATTGTTTGTAAATACAAATGTGAGTGCAACAAAGAAAACGGAGCTGGATAATCCTAATCTTGGAAACATGTCCATGGAGTGAGAATGCCTTGAAAATTTAGATGTGTAACGTCTCTGAAATTTTGAAATGCTGAACACGTCACTTATTTCTGTTTTCAGCACCTCATCCCGTGTTGCTAAAGGAATAGACTACACCAAAATGAGCCTCCATGGTGCAAGTGGTGGACACGAGAGGTCAAGGGACAGGCGCAGATCAAGTGACCGATCTCGTGACTCATCCCATGAAAGAGCAGAATCTCAGCTCACTCCGTGCATCAGGAATGTCACTTCACCAACAAGACAGTATCATTCTGGTGTGTGCAGACCTCTGCCATTTCAGGATTAAAATTTTTTAAATTTGAGTGCCATTTTATTAAAGGAATACAATAAAAAGTGTTATTTGTTGATGGCACAACAGACAGATTTCTTGCATGTGCCCTGGGCTGGGAATACCCTTCTTTGATAGGCTGTAACTTTTTTTTTTTTCAGTCTGCAGTGTGTATTTGTACATTCCTCTTATTTAGTTCAAATCACAAGAACAATCTGATTTTTAGAAGATAATTGGCTGAATGCTTCCCCTTTACTGTGTAGGGTCTAGGTGTTTGGAAACTGAGGAAATAAGGATTTTTTTAAGTGATGAACCATGGTTTGTTTCTTTGAGATGTAGCACCAACTGTGATGCAATAGCTTCTGTATTATGCTGAGTTCCTTTTTCAGTACTAGAGTAGTAAATCTTCTTTGTAAAGACTTTTGGGGAAGGTGAGGTAGATTTGATGGGTAGGTGATACAAACTTCAGAATCTCATAAATGGGCAGTTATTTTTGAAGGTTTCTTTAACCAGAATAGATTGAACCAAAATAATTAGTACTTAACTTCTGTAACTGATGTGTTTTGTGCCTGGAACAGCACTCATGGAAATCTCTGATTTAATTTCCTGTTTTTTCTCCTTCCACCTCGTTGCCGCTAAAGATCGGGAGAAGGATCACAGTTCATCTCGGCCCAGCAGCCCCCGGCCCCAGAAGACGTCCCCCAATGGCTCTGTGGTCAGCATGGGCACCAGCAGCAGGAACAGCAGCCAGTCCAGCTCAGATGGCAGCTGCAAGGCTGGTGGGGAAATGGTGTTTGTGTATGAAAATGGCAAAGAGGGAGCTCGGAATGTCAGAACTTCCGAGCGAGTAACGCTCATCGTGGACAACACCAGATTTGTTGTAGATCCTTCCATCTTCACTGCACAACCTAACACAATGTTGGGCAGGTTTGTATCTGTTTTGGTTTTTTTCCTTAGTCCCCAGCTGGTATAGAGAGCCATGAATCCTTTATGGATATTTAAACTGTTTAAATAGCTGTTGGGCTCATAGTGCTGCAGCTGATCTTGCTAATGTTTAATATTACCAGTTTGCAAATGTCTTCAAGTAAAAATCGAATGCAAGTTCTCTGGTTTTGGCAGGGAAGCCAAGAGATGTCTATTACCCAGAGATGACAGCTGATAAATAAATTACCATTTCATGATGTTCCCATTTCCTTCTGTCTTCCTGGGCATTGCTTCTGTGTTCAGTCTGCCTTATTCTTCCTCGTTTTTAAAGCTAGGTGCTTCATAAAACAAGGTGGCATAGTGAGTGTAGACAGTCCCTTTCAAAACAGCAAGGAGGAAAATCTTGAAGGAATTTATTTTGCTTAGTGAGCCTACCCTGACAATGTCCGAGCTCAGCCCATTTATCTTCTGAAATGTCAAATAATCAGGATAACAGCCATGAGCCACTCAGCAGAGAGGCTGAATGTTCAGAATGAGCAACACTTGAATGCACGTCCACAGTATGTGTGTAATGTTTTCTGTAGAAACTATAATGAGCAACATATTTGACATGTTTGCTACGTGGGAAAAGATTCACTTCTTCACTTGCTCAAATTCTGGTTGGTTTTGCCTTGTCCAAATACAGAGGGTACCACTTAAAATCTTGTATCAAGAAAGAAAAGAAAGGTTTGTCTGTGTCACTTTGGATTTGGCTTGTTCATTAAAATACAGCGATTTCTCAGCTTGTAAGGATATAATCATATTTAAAGTACATGTATATAAATCTCTTTGCCACAGTACAGGTAATAGATGTGATTAAACCATTCTTACTCTGTTTAAATCACCGCAGTGTGGGATAAATAGTACCTTGGATCCCTATTTTGTGAAAAGTTGGGTGAGTCACAGAGAAGGCAAGAAATGCTTCTCTGTCTAAACTGTCAAAGGAAATAAATGGAAGTAAGAATCAATGGAATTAAGTAATTGATTCAGAGCACTTGTATATAGTACAGTACATGCATACATGTAAATATCCAGACAGACTGGAAGTGTATCAGCTGAAAAAAAGCAATGAAATAGTTTCCTTTTCCATGCCCCGCCTCAGAGTAAGTGGTGCTGCCTAATGCACTGGATTTTTTGTGCCTATATGATGCTGAGGTATTCTCCCTTTGGGATTGGTTCAAGGAACAAGCTTATTTTACCTTCTGCTAATTGAAAAGTAGGTTAATAAAGGTGTGGAAATACTGCTCTGACATGCAGGTTTATTTTTAAACCCACTTTCCCTCAATGTCAGTCTGCAGGACACTAAGCAGGAGCTGCTTGGGAGGTAAAAGTAACTATAATAATGTGTTATTTGCCTTAAGCCTGTATCCTGTTAGACTGCCTTTTTCTAAATATTATTTCGCGAAGAGTGGTCAGGAAAGACACGTCAGGTCATGAAGTGAAAAACGTAATCCCAACTGAGCAGAATGCACTACTTTTCCCCTGCAGTTTTCGTACAATTTCTTGCATTTTATTTTTCTTATTTACAAACAAGAAAACCATAGTAAGGAATTTTAACACAACTTGCTTTCATTCTTGAGCAGGATGTTTGGATCCGGCAGAGAACACAACTTTACACGGCCAAATGAAAAGGGAGAGTATGAAGTTGCAGAAGGAATTGGTTCCACTGTGTTTCGTGCTATTCTGGTGAGTTTTTAGGGGCACATACTGTTAGGACAAGCACTATTAAGAAGTAAAACTTCTTCATTTAACCTAACTTGCATATCTAGCTTTTGTGGATGGCATTGATATGGCTCTTTATATTGTTTAGTAGAGAGGGGAAATGCTTGCTATGAACCCCCTTTTCCTAGACATGCACATGTGACAGTCAGGGAGAAAGTACCCATGAAAGAAACCAAAAATTACTGCTGCCAGCAATCAGTTCACCTTTTTCTGTGCATTTAGTTCACCAAATCCAGGTATATTTGGCCCTTCTAGAGCTGAAATTAGGTGAAACAGACTACTGGAAGTGAACTTCCCACAGCTAACAGGAGTAAAGCAAACTTCAGTCTGAGATGGAAATGGCCCCTTATTTAATATCCACACAAGGAAGTAGAGAGCTGCTGGGCTGCTTTGTCAGCAGCCTTGGAATGGGAAGAGCTCAGTGAAGTATAGATAAAAGACAGGAAAATTATCAGTATTAATAATTGGCACTTAAATAGTGATTTTAACCAGAACTCACTGCTCTGAATCCAGCTCCAAAAACTAATAAATTAGAGGACAAGAAGATTCACAAAGTTTAACATTTGTTGCTGTCTTACATTTTAGGGGCTTTCTTTGTGGAGAAGGTATCATAAATGAAATGATGAAGTGTTTCTGTTGGTGGATGTTGTGCATTGTGGTTTTTTTCGGTGCATCCTGCAGGATTACTACAAGACTGGGGTGATACGCTGTCCTGATGGGATATCTATTCCTGAACTGAGAGAAGCATGTGACTATCTCTGTATCTCCTTTGAGTATAGTACTATAAAATGCAGAGATCTGAGTAAGTACAGAGTTTATTAAAATAATTTAAATTCTACAAATTGACTTAAGTCATGTTCATTCTAAATCATGTCCTTTATTAAGATAAAAAAGATGGCTGGCACTACATGAATAAAATCATCCCTTTTTATCTCTTGTATAATAAAGCCCTAAAACCAATGGCTTTATGTTCTTTGGAAAATAATGTCTGATATTTCAGCATCTGATTCTGTCCTCTGGTCCCCCTGTGGAATACTTAGCTCTATGATTGCATTTGCAGTACAGATACAGTAAGATTCAGTGGTACCTTTTTCTGCAGAGGACAGGGAGGATAATTTTTTCAGCTCCTTGCTTAGGACACTGAGGCTGTCCCTGGTGGCAGTAGCACAGCTTTGCTGGTGGACTGAGCTGCTCCGGGGCTCCCAGCACGTGCTGTTCTCTGCAGCTCCTTCCTGTGAGCACAGCCCAAGCTTTGGGCTGTGCCTCTGGTTGCTGGGCTGTCCCTGTGTGTGCAGTGCAGGGCCAGCCCGTGGCATTCCTGCTGGGAATGGTGTGCAGGACACCTCTGCCTTCCCCAGCAGGGGAACTGCCCCATGCCCCAGCTCTCTGTCCTGACAGGGATTTAGCAGCTTCTGCCATGAGGGCTTTGAGAAGCTTTGGTTTTAAGCTGCTGCTTATGAAATGTGGGTTGTGTGCTCTGCTCTCTCAGCAATTGGCTTAAATGATGTTTCTTTTAGGAAAACCAAAAGCAGCCTTGCACAATTACCAAATGTTTAACAGTAGTAAAACGCAAAGGAGGTCTCAAAGTCTCTCCTCTGTCTGCCCAGCACTATGTCAGTATCAGCAGGACAGGCTGGTAAATATTCAAACAAGGTCTGAACTTACATAAGCTCATAGACTAAGTGTCTTTATACCTGTCTGCAGTAATGCTGCAAGAAAAACAGATCCACTCTTCCTTACTGCTGCCTTCATCTCTTTACCAAGCTCTCAAATGTGCCTGTGCTGAAAATTTTCTTCTAGGTGCTCTCATGCACGAATTGTCAAATGATGGTGCTCGCAAACAATTTGAGTTTTACCTGGAAGAAATGATTCTCCCATTAATGGTAGCCAGTGCCCAAAGTGGGGAGAGGGAGTGCCACATCGTTGTGCTGACAGATGATGATGTTGTTGACTGGGATGAAGAGTATCCCCCCCAAATGGGAGAGGAATATTCACAAAGTAAGTTTATCCTCATTGTTTCCACCAAGCCACGCCGTGGTAGAGGTAGCAGTGAATGTGCTGATTTAAAGTTGTTGTACAGAAATAAAGCTCTTAGTTTGGGTAGTTCTGCTTAATATTTTGTTTCACAGAAGCATGTGTTACTTGTTATGTTCAAATATAATTAAAAAGAGAAGTTAATTTTTATTACTAAGGTATTGTTAGCCAGTGAGGGGGAAGACTATACTTCTTTGGGAAGAGCTTGAGGAGAGAAATGGGTAGGAGTCATGTTTACTGTGGGAGAAAAACGAGAGGTTTTTTTGGGGAAAAAAAAAGTGTTACTATTTTTGGAGTGTTACAGTTGTGTGAATGGTGAGTTTAAGCACCTGTAAATGGACTGTACTTCCCTGCAAGATGTGCACCCAACCCATTCCCCAGTATCTTCAGCTGTTTTTCTCTGGAGTTCCTACCCCTCTTCTGAAATAGAAATACTGGAGTAAAGCAAAACAGTGGAAAAAAGAAACTTTTGTGTTTTAAGGCTAGAAGGTTAATATTTGAATACAGGGAATTTTCTCACATTAAAATGTATTTTTAGTTATTTACAGCACAAAGTTGTATAGATTCTTCAAGTACATTGAAAACAGAGATGTGGCCAAATCGGTTCTGAAGGAAAGGGGGCTCAAGAAGATCCGACTGGGCATCGAAGGTAAGGGAAGCATTGCTGGTACTCTCCTTCAGGGCCTGCTGCACTTCTCTGCTTTACGGTTTTTCCTGTAGCTGGAAAAGCAAGGGGTTGGTGTTGTCTTTCCTGCTGGGGCTCGGTGAGAGAATGGCCAGAGGGACAATGGTACCCAGCTAGAAACCTGATTATGGGCTCCAGCCTGGTGTCAAAGCTGTGTCTGGATGCTGGGCTCTGTGCACACAACTTAGGTGCTTTCTGCTGCCTTCGTGACTTGCATCTCGTGCCCTTTTGCCCTTTAGTTTCCACACAAAATCTGCTCTGGGCTTTGTTTGAGTAACAGTGCATTTGTACAGCTTTGGATATTGTGTTCCTGGGCTGGTATCCTTTCCAGGGTGTGAAATGAAAAATGTGCTAAAGTGGCAGGCAAACATTTTCTTTCAGGAAGTACAAAACTATGCAGAGGATCAGTGAAGTGCAAAGAAATACTGATCTGAAATAAACATCATGTAAGTTAGGAGGTGGCTCTGTAAGATCTCACTGAGTAATCTGATTTTTATTGTAAATTTAAGAACTGGGTTTCTTTGCATTACATTTTTCTTCTGATTGTTGACCCAGATATTTTAGAATCCAGCCTTTATAATTAGCAGGATTTTTATCATTCACTCACCAAGTTGTCATAGTTACGTTTGTAATTTGCCAAGAAAAAGCAAATGCTTTTAACTGGTGAGCTCTAAAATAACAAATTTCAGCTGAAGAAGGTGGGGAGCCTTTTAGCTAAACAAGAACTGGCCCTGCCTGTAATGGGGGATTATTTCTGCTGGCATTTCTTGTCTTGAGAAGGAGCAGCTCTGGCACTGAACTGTGATGCTGGCGCCCTGTAGTAATGTGTAAAATGGACTTTATTGTTGGGGGACGGGGGAGAGGCGACTTGAACCCAGCAAAACCTTCTGCATTGGCAGTGCCAGTGGGTGCTGTGCTGTGCAGGGCAGAGCTGCTGGGGCTGTGCTGTGTACAATCGGAGCTGCAGGGGTTGTGCAGTGCAGGGCAGTGCTGATGGGGCTGTGCTCCTGCCCTTGCCAGGTTACCCCACGTACAAGGAGAAGGTGAAGAAGCGGCCAGGTGGGAGGCCGGAGGTGATCTACAACTATGTGCAGAGGCCCTTCATCCGCATGTCGTGGGAGAAGGAGGAGGGCAAGAGCCGGCACGTCGACTTCCAGTGCGTGAAGAGCAAATCCATCACCAACCTGGCGGCGGCGGCGGCGGACATCCCGCAGGACCAGCTGGTGGTGCTGCACCCCACGCCGCAGGTGGACGAGCTGGACATCCTGCCCATGCACCCCGCGCCCGGCAGCAGCAGCGAGCTGGAGGCCGAGGGCCAGAACCCCCCGCTCTGATCGCGCCACAAGCATGCTCCCCGCAGCGCCCGTGCTCCGCTCATATACCACAACGCCCGTTTCTCCATTGTGTTCCGGTGTTTAGGATGTTGCAGCGGGGCCCCGGCACGGCCCCAAGGGATGCCTGGCTGCTCCGGGAGGAGCACGGTTCCAGCGCTGGGCTCGGTGACGTTCGTGTCTGTGTTTGCCAGTAGGTTTGTGACGTTGGTGACTCGTGAGCTGGCCTGGCCCCGCTCCGCGGCCCCGGCAACGCTGTCGTGGCACAGGGTTAGGAAGCAGAGTGGGAATTGATAGCAGCACTTTACAAATGGTTGAGAAATGGAATTTGAAGCCATTTTTTATAAATGTATTGCACAATACTAACAAAGTGCTTCTATCAAAGGTGTTAACTGTACATAGTTTTGCTCTGAATAGATTGACCCTTTTGAAGTTATTGTATATGGTTGAGCACAAAACTACTTACTCTTGGGTTTTTGGATTGAGGACGTGATTCAATGACCCATGTAACATCTTGTTCGAGTTCTTTAGTGAATTTTTTCACTTGTTTGCAGCGTGAGCCATGTTCAAAAGTTGTGAACAACAGACAGGGGCTTTATCTTAAATTTTGCCTTACCTTAAGCTGTTCACAAATATTTATTTAATACATTTTTCATAAGTGTCATAAAATAGGAAAATGCAAATGGTTCGTTCTTCATTTATTAATGATTGTAAACAAGTTTTTCATGCAAATAAAGTTTCCATTATTTTAATGGGCTTGAATTACCTGTGAATTATCAATTTTGCAAGCAGTTGCTTTTCTTTCCTCAGGGGAAGGATAGTTAATGTTGAAGTGAAAAACAAGTATTTCTTAAAGATAATCAGCCTATTTCAGGGCACCTGCCTGTTGTGCTTTTCTCAGGATAAACCTGGATCCAGGAGTAAGAGACAATAGCTTCTCTGGGAATTTACTGTCATGACAAAGTTGTGTAAGTGTAGGTAAGGCACTGGCTTTCCTCCCTTTTCCCCCAAGGCTAAAGAAATGATAAAGACCAAGTGCTTCTAGCATGCACCTTCAGCAGGGTTTTATCAAATTTATTTATCAAAGTAAATGCTCCATCTTAGAACAAGGGAAACATTTATTTTAAAAATATTTAACTGTCTAATACATTACACTTTAACAATATTTATAGTAAAGGATTCTTACAAGAAAGAATAAACAGCTTTATGGTACAATTAGTATAAGAAATATCCACATGGGGACTGTTTTGCAGTGTAAAAACACACCATACATCTGAAATGGTCATTTGCATATAAAAGCTACCACTGATGCCAGTGAGTTGCACAGTGATTTAAAAAAAAAAAAAAAATTTCAAACAACAGAATCCAAAATATACAAGTATTGCAAGCTATACACAGCTAACCAAATCAACACAGAACACTGTAGCAGGTTATTCCACTTTGTCTGAAGTTACACATGGTAGGATGAGTTGCATTCTGACACAGCTTTTATGAAGTTCCCACATAAAAGCCTCTCAGTCCCACGAGTTTCACAGACTGCGGAGCTCCACCAGTAAATGCACTTGGATGTTGGGCGCGGGGGTGATTTACAGGGGCCAGGGCAGGTCGCTGAAGTCCACGGGGCCGCCGAGCCCCGCGTCGGCCTCCAGCAGGCTCATGATGACGGCCATGGCCGCCTCGTCGTTGCTGGGGCTGCTGGAGCCCTGCTCCGTGTCGATCATGTCCATGCCGATGTGGGAGTTGTCCCCTGCAGGGAACACAGCACGGCCTGCCCGTCACCGGGGGTGCTCCCCTCGCTGCCCCTGCCCTGCCCGGCCTCACCCCGGGGTGCTGGGGGGCACAGGGGGGACACTGGGTCACCCCCATGCCGCACAGGGGCAGCCCCGGGGCCAGGCTGCAGCCACAGCCCTGCAGCGGCGGCAGCTGAGCTGCTTCACACTGACTCGGCAAGAGAAAAGAGGCTTCCAAGCACTACCGAAGGAAAAGTGCCTGTGTGAAGTAAGGCTACAACACAGGCTGCCAGGTGCCTCTTCGGGCACGCTGAGTGCTTGGTTGTGGGCTCTGTGCCTCAGCTGGAGCTTGCGGGTGGTAAAAGCAAGTTACTGCTAAGACAAACCATCTTCTTGCAGTGTCCATGTGAGTTAAGGGTGTTTGTGTGTGATTTCACTTACCCAGGATAGAGGAGTTGTCGGAATACGGGTACCCAGAATTATCCTGGATTTGCCCGGACAGCAGCCCAGCTGAAGAAATGTCTGGAGTGCCACCATTCAAGATCTTGAAAGACAAAACAGAAGCGCTAAAGCAGCATGAAATGGTGCATTAAATCTTAAACTGTCCTATACTGGCATTTTTAATATAAGGTAGATGGACTTCCCAAAATAACCCTGTGGTTTATAACAAACAACCTTCTAAACAAGGAGAAGTATCAAGGGGGTGCTGAAAACACCCAACTCTCCACCTGTATTTTTCTTTATGCCATGCCAGCAGCCCCTATTCTGTGGACATGTTGAATACTGTAGGGCAGAAGAAGAAAGAATAACTATTACTAGAATTGTAACTCTGTTCCAACTTGGGAGTTTTATTTCAACTGGGAATAGACAGAAATATTTACTGTCTGTTCCAGTTCAAGCAATTCTTACAAGCAAATCATCATTTCTGAGAAAAAAAAGGTTAAGTAAGTCTGAAGCAGTGCATAAGGATCTGGCTAAGTGTTCTTGCTTTGGATAAAACATCCATAAGCATTTAGAGATTGCTGGAAGCAGCCAGGACAAGTGTTCAGGTGGCTCAGCGCTGGTAATGGCACCTGAGTGCTACTCAAGCAATCTCAGAGCCGGGCAGGTGCAGGGTGTTGACTTAAAAATAAGCTGTCAGTGCCCAGGCGAGCAGGGAATTAATTGTCCTGGGTTGTGCTCCAGCAGCACGGGAACACCGCTGGGAGGCACCGGGCACGGCCGGTGCTCCAGCGCTTCCAGCCTTCACCAGCGCGAGGTGTCAGAGAGTTTTTGGAGGGTGGAGGGAGAGGAGAGCTGTTCCCTGCAGCTCTGCTGAAAAAACACAACCTAGAGGGCAGCGAGTGTCAGACACTGCTGGTGCTGCTCGCTGCCCTGCAGGCAGCGCCGTGCAGGGGCTGTGACCACCGCAGTGCTTCGGCCTGCTCCCTTTTCCAGCCCAGCACAATTCTCCCTGGAGTTGTTCCCTGAGCACAAATCCCACTGCCCTGACTGCCCCCAGGCTGGGGGAAAGCTTGTTCTTACCTTCTTCCCTCCTGGTGAGGATGTGTCGGGCGGGGGGGTGCTGGTGATGTTCAGGGGGCTCGAGCCACAGCTGGAGGGTGATGATCCCCTTATCCTAAAACATGCATAAAACAGGGGATGGATTTACAAACGACACAGAGACTGGGAGTTTTAAATGCTGACTTCAGTTATGAGGTGCCATAAGGCGCTAAAAGCATGAGCTTCGTTTTTGTAATCTCCCTTTTTCAGTGTTCCTCACACCAGCAGGAGCAGCAATGCTGTTATTTGCAGCCAGACCGACAGTCCTGTGTAAATCCAGCCTGCCTGGTGTGCAAGCTTTACTTCCTCCCTGTTTTTTTCCTGGACAGCTTTCACAGAGTCAGAAGAAAAAGGTCCTAGCTGCTAAGGAAAGCCTCATTTTTGAGTATTTTACTTCAATTTCCACTAGCTCAGAGTCCCAGCTGCCTAAGTCACAGTAACCCAGACTCCTCCAGAGAGCTCCTGCTACAGAAGTCCACTGGACACTGGATTGTTTGTAACTGCTCAAAGCCGCATTGTTCACTTCCATTTTGCATAGCCTGATCAAACATTGTTAATAATGAATAATGTATTGACTGTAGAACCGACAACTCTCCAGACTAAAGGGAGGAGGGGTAGTTACAGAGAAAAGCAATGGAAATGGGAATCTTCTCCTTGGCAGAGTTCCCCTGGGAAAGCTGAACAGAAGGCAGCTTTGGAAAATAGTAACAGCTGCTGAAAAAGGACTGGAACTAACCCAGGGTCCGAACTGCAATGCAAACATGGGTGGTAACTGCACCACTACACTCACTTGGGCTAATTAAATGCTTTACAGCTACTAAAAGGGATGGCTAAGCTTCAGAGGATTGGCTCAGCCATGTTTTTCTTTTCCCTATTCCTACAGAGAAGAATGAAGCCTTAGGGAGAGGTCTGCTGCTGCCTTAAGTGAGGATGGAGGGAGTCTCCTGCCTGCAGCAGGAATAAAGCTGTGGGAAACAGACTGGATGTGTTCCTGGACTGCAGCTCAGGCTGGTTAAATTGCTACCACTAAACACCTGCTGGGTGAGACCCCTTTCATAGGAGAGAGAACACAGTTCCCGAGAGGAAATCCGTGAGGAACTGGGATATTTAGCCAACAGAAATGAAGTGGTACCCAGTGAAAGCAGCTGTCCAAACAGGTGAGAACACAAGAAACAGCCGTGGATCCCCTCAGTGACCCTGTGCTTGACCCAGCCCCACTGGGTCATGGGAAGGGCACTGACTGCCATGGGAAGGCCCCAGCATCGTGTGCTTGCTCCAAGAGCTGCAGGGGAACTGCACAAACTCCTCATGCACAAGTAACAACTCCAAAAGCATCTGAGTAAATAGATTGCACGAAAACAAACATTGCTGCTTTGGCACACAGTCAATAGCTTTGGCATTTGGAGGTTGTGCCACTCACAGCCTCAAGTCACTGGGAAAAGAACAGTCTGGAATGGATTTGTTTCTAGGTAGCTGCTCTTTCTAACTCCCGTTTCTGGTAAACAGGCCACCATCATCACCATTGCAAAAAAATGCCAGTATCAGCCTTTTGCAACAGGAAGCTGGAAAGCTGTAACTTCATGCTTTCCCTGTGGGGGCTGACTGCCTCAGGGATGCTGAACAGGAATCTGGAGCTGTCTGAGAAATACAGTTGGATCATTCCTTATTCAGCTTGAATAAACTGTTCTTTCAGAGGAAATTAAGGAAGTCTAACTCCTCTTAGAGAACAGCAATAAAACAACTTAACTTCACACCCTTTTCTCTCACCTGTGAATCTCCATGATTTCTTCAGCAATCATCCTCCCTATTTTACCTGCCCCAGCTCTTGTTCCACCTGGAATTCCAGGCACAGTAGGATGGGTCCTTTTGGGGCCACCTGAAATGAGCAGAAATTTAAAGGTCAGAGAAAAGCTTACACACCTCCACAGGGAAACTGTCTTTAGGCTTTGAGCAGCTGCAGGACCTTCTGAACTGGATTTATTGACACTTCCACCAACCGCTGAGTGCCTTCAAGTGGATGAAAAGCTCTGGCTTGCACTGAGCTGTGCTGGGTCTCAGATGTCCCTCTGTGCCAGCAGGGACAGAACGGACCCCAACTCTTTTAGAATTTGGCTGTTCGCTTTCAGAATGGAGCATCTGGTGCTACCTCCTGTCCAGAGCTGCTACAGAGTGGCCTTGTCAGACCTGCCAAGGTCTCTGCCCAAACAGGCTCTTCTCCAAACATGTTTGTTCTCTGCTCTGCGTGAAGAACTTGCCAGTGCATATTCCATTCAATATAAACATTGGGATAAGCCCAAGGTACCTGATGACTGCAAATAAAGCCCCTGTAGGTAACTGCAGGAGTCTAAAAGTGGAGGGAAAAGTGAGGTCTGACCAGTTAGGAGTTGCTACTGCAATGTGGTTTCCCACTTGCACAGCACTTGGGAGGTTGTCAGGAAGGAGCCTGGTACACTCCAAGCAGAGAAAAGCCAGCACTGAGAGGGCAGGAAAGGCCTCAGCATTGCTCATCCAGAATGGATAATTGCCTGCTTCTGGAAATGCACATTTAACAACAGCAACCCTCAGCAGGTGTGGCTCAGACCCAAAGCTGGACCTTGTTTTCCTTAGGCTATGAACAAATCTCAGTGCAGAAGGGCAGCAAACGCGTGCGGGCGGGACGAGCGGCTCCCAAGGCACAGGCAGAGAGCCCCTGGGCACAGGAGTTACCTTCCCCAGCCTGGAGCACGCTGTCCATGCTGTGTGGGGACGCTGCCAGCTGGGGAAAGGCCGCGTCCCCGCTGTCCAGGACCGTGGTGCTGCGGAGTGCAAGGATTGGAGAAGTCAGTGAGAGGAAACCCTACAGGTAGAGAGCCCTGTCAGTGATTAAAACCCAGGTCATGCAGCCAGAGGTTCAGCGTGGAATGCTTCAGGGTTTCAGCAGTGTGTGAGTCAGTGTCACCCCTGTGAGTGACACCAGGGCTGGATAAACAACAGAAATCACCCTGTTCCACCTCCAAGTGTGCACTGCAGGACCCCAACAGCTTCTCTCAGCACAGAACTCCACTACAATTATTCTGCTGGGAAGTCACCTCACAAGAAAGGAAAAGGAAGGTGGGAAAATACCAGCCAAAGCAAAGAAACGCACACCCCTTAAATTCCTACAAAGACTGAATCCCAGCTTTCCCCAAAGAAAAAAAAAGTATTTCTATTTTCTGCAAGCTTTAACAACTAGAAATTAAATTACTGCAATTGTTAAAGTAAACCCCGTCTCCCCAGGGTGTTATCTGCAGAAGACACCTACTGTGATACAGGTGTGCACACATTTATGTCGAATCTCACATGAGAAAAGGGCAAAGCAAGGGGCATTCCCAGGCACCTGCTGAGGGAAAAGCACTTACGAAACCACGGTGTTTGTGGAGACAATGTATTCTACTTCTTTGGTCCAAGGGTTCATGAAACTGAACCAGCGACTCCGCAACGTAATAAAAGAGCCATCTTTTATTTTAAACTTGTAGCAGTTAGTTGTAATTTTTTCTCTCGTCTGCAAAACTGAAGACAGGCAGAAAGGAAGTCATTTGTGTCAAGCAGGCACCACAACATAAACAGAGACCTCGTCAGGGAAAACTCAGTTAATTCCTCCCCACATCCCTCAAGAAAAATGCTATTCCTCCCTCATCCCCCTCACCCATCCTGAACCTCAAATATTCCCTACAAATCCATGGAAGTCTAAGATAATCACAGTGCTTGGCACATATAGCACAATGCTCTGGACTAAAGCATTTGCAAACAGCAATACCCAAATCTTTTCAAGTCTGTTTGGTTTCCTTAGTACACAACAACTGTTCCCAATACTTTGAAAAAAATTTCTTTCCTGAATTATTAATAGCTGTACCTTGTCTGTGACATTCTGCAAGATGTGCTATATCATCTTGATGAAAATATTCATAACACGAAGTACCTAGAAGTTCCTGGGGTAAGTATGCCAGGATGGCTGTTGCCCTGGGGAAGGGAGGGAGAGGAAGAAAATAAAGAGAAAGGAAAAAAAAAATAAAGTCTTTTCAAGTTGAAGTATTAGTCAGAGATTCCTAAAGCTCACATCGAGGCTGGGTAAGGCTCAAGTAATGCAGAAAGGAATTTTCGACTTAAAAGGTAAAAAAAAATCCTTAAGAATACTATTTTTAATTCTCAGGTAATTAAAAAAGTACCTAACACCCAGAGCCCTCAGGTATTACATCTGACCTACCACCACCAGAGGGGATGTAAGACTTTCTAAATAGCTTTGAAGATTTGCTGTAATTCTGGGAATTTAAGCCTGAAAAAAGCTGCCTTGTAGCAGCCACAGGGTAACACGAAGCTTTCTGCATCAAGTGCCACTGCAAAACAGACATCAAAGGTTTGGAGAAGTCAAGAGTGGGACAGAAGAACACCACACCAAACTCAACTTGGATTTTGTACATTTCTTAGAAGAAAATTACTGAGGGAAGAAGTGACAGTTCCTTGAAGAAACCGAAATAAGTGTCACAGTTCCAAACTATTCCAATGCAAATTAAACATGAAGGCAATAAGGAACAAACCTAGGTAGATCAACACCTCTTCTGCAATCTCAGAAAGGCCCAAATTAAATTGTATAAAATGTAGAAATTGGTACCTATTAATAATTATGAATAAGAACAGAAGGAAAAAAGCTAAAGCACAAAATCTGTAGTATTCCAATGCAGGGCATTTTTGTACGTTCCCAATCACACCAAGAGAATTCAGCACCAGTTGAAGACACCTCAAGTCCTCCTTGACAGGGAGAGCAAAGCCCTCAGCCTTGGAGAAGGAAACAAGAATTCCAACTGACTTCTGTCTGATGAGCCTTACCCCAGGACACTCAAAACTCCAAGAAAACTCATCAAAGCAATGTCTAAGAGATCCACAAAACCCAAGCCCATCTTTAAAATGGAAGAGCTGGGAACCAAGTCAAGCTTATTCCAATATTTTTCCAAGAACTTTGGTAACCAAGGCTTTTAGCAGCACTGCTGTGGCGGGATACCCCACACAGATGGGGAACAACCAGCATGATCAGCAACAGGTAATTTGTCAACCCCTCTCTTTTCACTGCAGGATGAATAGGTGCTGTGGGAAGGAGAATCTGCACCAAATTACAGACCTCAATAGGCTGGGTGAATTCAATATCTGACCACGTTCTCTTATGCAAGGAAGGAAATTGTTTGTGTCCTTCTGGAATTTCATCCTGTATTTACTTTTTTTCTCAGCTCGCCTCTCCGACTTAACAAGGCAGCTCTGAATCCTGAAACTGTATCTGACGACATCTGCATAGATAATAAACTCAATTTTACTCTCAAATTGACCATGCAGACCAATTAGGAGTCCTGAATAAATAAGAGGAGAGAAGATTCTCTTTAAAACTCTGCTTGGTAGCTGCCATTTCAACAGTGAATTGTTAAGCACTTCCCCGGCTGTGGCAGCCCAGCTAATTGGTACCTAATCCATAGCTGTGCTTCTCCAGGGACCATGCAATCCACGAGGACAGAAAGGGTCACAGGGAGTTTAGGAAGTGTTTCTTCCCTGACTCCCTTGGAAAAATGATGAAGGAACAGTCCAAGTCTCCATGAACAAAACAACCTGACTTGGAAATAAATAGTTTTCAACTTTTACAGGTGCTTAAATATTCTCCAGGAGAAGCAAGGACCATAGGATGTCAACTTCAGGCCTACAGATGAGGCTTTCCTCTAAAGAAATTCCCTTCCAAAGAGCCCTTTGAAGTAGCATAGAGATCCCAAGGACTGTAAACAACAGCTGGAAAGCACTTCAATTAAAGCATATGCGTTTAAAGCCAATGGGTCAACATTTTCTGAGTCTCATTATTTTAGAAATGCCTCAAAACTATACATCAGGGAAATATGCCCGATCTTCTGAAAACAAAACTTGTCTATAAACAAGTTAGCATGGCATTTTCTGAGCAACAGAAAGCTTCAAATGCTCCCAACAGTGTACACCGGCTCCGAGCACTCAGGAGTTGACATTTTCAAAAGCTTTCTATCCAATTAAAACAAAAAACACCCAACCCAACCAAAACTCACAAACCCAACCACCCCAAAACAGATAGGTAACACTAAAAAAAAAAAAAATCTCCCTATTGCATTTCCTTCACTGACTGTCCTCTACTTCCTCTCAAAGGGCACTAAAGATCAGCTGAGTCTCCCCTGAAAGCAATTCCAGCAGGCAGATTCTGTCAGAGTTTGGAGTTTGGGCTTTTCTGTGTCTCAGGCAGCTGAGCCAAAGCCACAGGGAACCTGGAACAGCCTCATCTGGGCAGTCTCAATCCTTCTTGACAAGGAAGGGAACCAAGCAACCCCTCTCCAACCCACCCAGCTCTCCATGAACATCCTTCAACCTCCTACTTTTCCCTCGACGATCCAGAAATTTTCAAGGAAGATTCAGGTCATATGTGCCTGCTACTTAAGAGAATTCAAGCCATTTCTTTTGGAAAAGGAAAGAATTATCCTTTTATAGATAAAAAATGGATGTTTGAAAGCAGATACAACAGGGGCACAAGTTCTCAAACCGTTTCCAAGAGATAACCCTTACGAAAAGCTTTCTTTCTTACCAACACAAAGGGTCACAGAGAGAAGCATTAATCCAGCAGAACGTGTCCCAGTAAACAGTTATATAAGTGTACATGCTAGCAAAGCCTAACCCAGCCTCTGAAGTCTCTTAACTGCGTGGTGTTTGCAAGGGGTTTCAAGTAACAGAGGGAGCAATTAGGGTCCAGTTTCAAAACATTTTCTTCTGAAGATTACACACATACATAACCCCCCATAATGAACTGGCAGAAATGATCCTGGCATTATTCTGCCACACTTTTGAAAGTCTGGGGGATGTTTTTCTTTAAAATTTAATCAGTCATACCGAATAAATGCGCAGTAACAGCTTTGAGCTCCACCTCAAAAGCCAGCCCAGCTTGCAGTGAAAAAAAACCCAAAAAGGGCAGCAATTTCTTTTCCCAGTGGTGCTTACGCCGCTGCAAGGAAAGCTGTCCGTGGGGCCGGGGTGGGAGGTGCTGGGGGAACCCTCACCTCTGGTCTACGAAGACGAATTTCCCGTCGATGGCGTGCCGGGACACGTACTCCGTGGGCTTCACGCGGATCTCGCCGTTGGCCGGCTGCGGGACCACGTGGGGATGGAGCCTCCCGATGGCCACCAGGCAGCTCAGGTTGCAGCCCTCGTTATCCGGCTCGTTGTCCTCATCCAGGCCCATCTTTGTTGGAGGCCAGCTCTTTAAGTAGCCTGTGCTGTGAATAGTGCAGAAGCTTTTGCGGTCTGCTGCGGAAAGAAAACAAAAACAAAAAACCAAAAAACAAACCAACAAAACCCAAGAGAGCGGTTAGGTCGTGGGTACAGCTTTGGAGAACTTCAACTCAGTTCTGCTAATAATGCATCTCCTCTCTTATGCAGCAAGTTTGGGATGCTCTTCACTAAGGAGGAGCTGGGGGTGTTCAGCCCGGAGAAAAGGAGGCTCAGGGGAGACCTCATCTCTCTCTAGAACTGCCTGACAGGAGGGGGGAGCCCGGTGGGGATCAGCCTCTTCTCACAGGAAACAGTGACGGGATGAGAGCACACGGCCTCAAGCTGTATCAGGGGAGGGTCAGGGTGGACATCAGGAGGAATTCCTTCACAGACAAGGGGATCGTTAAGCATTGGAAGGGGCTGCCCAGGCAGGTGGTGGAGTCGCCATCCCTGGAGGTGTTCACGAAGTGACACAGCACCCCGTGCCACACTCTGGTTGACGGGGGCATGTTTGGTCAAAGGCTGGGACTCAATGATCTTGGAAAACTTTTCCAGCCTTAATGACTCTCTGGTTCTAAGGGATTTTTCAGCACTCCTGCTGTAAAGCAGCTAATCTGAGATAATCCAATAAACAATTTATCTTGGCAAAGCCACCGTTTATGCTGAAACATCACATAGCTCAGACCAAGGTTGCTTTTGGTAATTTTGAGGAGAAATTGCATCACATTCTATTATTTCAGCAAAGGAGGCAAATAACCCAGAGGATTGTATGAAAAAATTAGTAGATTAGTAAATAAAATGCCTCTTCCGTCTTAACCTGAGGCTCCTACAAATCCCATGTTTGGCAGAACATACACTGTCTGGGGTGCACAGGGCACAGCTGGACACATGGGTGATGAAGATTTGCAATGGCCAGTAGAAGGCAGTATCCAAAACAACTCCTATTCCTCAGCACTGAGCAGGCCTAAAAACTCCAAGGAAGATGACTTTCATAGGGAGGTGGAATAAAAGGCTTATGCCAACTACACAAACTGGCTTCCTCAGCACTGAGCACAAAAGCAGGATCCAAGGCTGAAGAATACACCAAATTGGCCTCTGTTCTCTTGCTGTTTGTCTTTTCCCTTTAACTAACACCAAATGTATTATTCAAAGTACTCAAAGAAGAAACCTTCATATTTCGGATAAATATATATATTCCAACATGCCTAGAATAATAGGCTGCAGAGGAGAAAGTATTACTAACACTGCTAATGCTACGAGCAAATATTCCAGATGTAGAAATGCCATGTTCCCAGTACTCAGAATGTACCAAACTCACAGATGAACTTAGAATTACACTCATTTTTTGAGGTGATACCCATCCACACATCACTGGGTAAATATGGAGCAGAGAACAAGGAACAGTCCTCTTTACTGGAGATGTTGGCCAGGTGGTCAAGACTGAATGTGATCTCGCCAATGTCTGAGGATGATGCAGTAACCCCCCAGAACTGCTGGCAAAAACTGCCTGGAAAGGTTTCAAGAAAGCAGAGTGGAGAATTTGGCTTTAAATGCTAATACAGGTGTGTAAGAGATACTGGAGGGGGGTGAGGGGGAGCTTAAAGAAGTAACAGACCTAGACATAGCTCAGAATCTTAACAAGAACCATCGATAAACGTAAAAAATTTAACCACTGCAAACGAGCAGTGTATATATATATAAAAAAAAAATCCTGAAACCCTGGGTAATAAAAGCATGATGGTTACCTTTCTTCTTTGAGCAGGTTGAAGGGAAATCCTTGTCTTCTACTTTGACGGAGGGCCTGTTGCACTTCATCCTGCAGAAGAAGGAGCGGCGCGCTCCGGAGCATAGCCGCGAGGGCCCGGGCGCGATGTCCGTCTTGACCGGGAGTCCGGCTGCGGAGGGAGGGTCAGGTACAGAGTGAGCCACGCACGTGGCTACCCCATAAACCCCAGCCCGCAGCGCCTCAGCTTCCCTGCGCCCTGCATCTCCTGTTTTTGAGGTTTTGCCACGTGTGACTGTGCAGCTGACTGCACCAACGCTGCCACTTCTGACTCCGCTCTCTGCTGTTAGAACACGGAGGCGAGCTCGAGGACGCAGGGCTCTGAGTGCAAGGGTCAGCAAGAGATTGGACACATCCACACCAGGCCTGTCATAAACACTGCAATTTCCCTGAACTGGCTGAAAATAGAGAGATTACTTTTCCATAACCGGGGCAGAATTCAGTCACACAGGAGGCTCCTGACCCTTCAGACTGGCATTTTTCTATGACAACGCCCGCCCAGAAATCATGTGTGCACATAGAGCCCCAATGACACTCCAGGGACGGCAGGAGGAAAAAAGGTAGCAGGGACCCACACAGGAACTGCAAATCCCCAAGACCTCCAGCTACGTCTCAGAAGACTCTCTTGCCTTGCAGAAATAAGTGCACATGGACATGCCCTAACAACAAATCCTGACCTTAAGCATAATCTCACAGGGGATTCTTTTCTGTGGGAAAACCAACCAAAACACATCCCTCTGGTACCACCAGGGCTTCAAGACGACATGGAATGCTTTCATGGCATGCATCAGGAGCACAGGTATCAGCAAGGCCAGTGCTCCAAGGGCTGATGGAGGATTTAAATCAAAAAGAACTTTTCCACAGCCTGCCATCCAACTGTGTCTGCACGGGCATATGTAAAATCAAGCAGCTGTCAACGTGAACAAAAACTTCTCAGGCCTCGTGGGCTTTAACATAAGGAAGAAGACAGCAATTCCAGTATTTTAGTGGAAAGTGTGCCTCCCTTACAATTCCACTGGAGTGAGGTGATCTCTAGGAGGGCAGGCTGCCCTGCACCACATGCCCTCCAAACTGCTGCACCGTGGTGTGAGCACAAGCTGTGCTGAGTTACTCATGCCAAGACAAAAATAAATACGTGCATACATCCTCATACTCTTCACCAGTATGAGTTCTTGAAATTCTACCAATCCGTCTATCATAGCAGATGGGAAGACTGTAATTCATAGTATTTATTTTTGCCCTAACTTTATCAGAGGCATACAGAAAAAAAAAAAATCAGGAGGCAGCACTGGATATTCATGCTTGACAACTGATGAAACCAGGAGCCAGAAAAAAACTTCAGCTGATTCTGCCAAAGCCTCCGGGCTCCCTGCCCTTGAATGATCTCTCTCAGCTTCAGCTTCTGAAGTTGAGCTGGTGGCTTCTGTGAGCCGAGATCCAGGAGATTTCTGCTCCTGACACGCATGAGACTTAATGACCTGGGAATCTGCAGTTGCAAGATACCACCTTCCACTGAAGCAGCGCAGACTGCTGTTATGAGAGGGAATTAAACACCCACTCACCTCAAGAGCAGCAGAGATACAGAACTACTTTAAAATACCAGAGTGGAACAGAGCTAAGAGACATGGCAGGAAATGATTCCAAAGTTAAAAACCTTCTGAGAGAAAGGCTGGGTCATTGATGGCAGTGGTAGTAAGCAATAAATAAGTAGATAAATAAAATGTATCCTCCATCTTGGCTGACAGCTAAGGACTACTGAGATAATACTGAGTGTATTCTGACCATTTAGAATGATGGATGAGAACGAAGGCTTCATATGCTCTAATGGAAAAAGTCAAAGCTTTGGTGCCTTCACAGGTGAAGGCAGTTTCAGTAATGCCTCTGTGCCACAGTGCATGCCAAACCCAACAGCTTCCAGGTACCTGTTCCTCACCTTTTTTCCCCCTTTGTTTCTTCCTGTCTTTAAGCTACAACCTCCTTGGCATGAGACAATCCAGACAGCATCCCTCCCACATCCCCACTTCTGACGTGAGGCAGAGCCCCAGCAGCAGTAACTCTAGATGACATTTTTTCCCAAGGTGGGCACACTCACTTTTTGCATCTATGAGTCTTTCTCGTGGCGCAGTGTCAGAAGAAGAGAGCTGCTCCTTCACTTTGGCAATGTCTTTAGGATGGAGATAATCAAATAAACTTTGACCAATCAAATCATTCTGTAGAGATTGAACATTCAGTCAAAAAGTAAAATAATGGCTCAGTATATTTTCTTCATTTTAGCATCCAGTATGAACAATCCTTTTACTTATAGGTGTAACCAAGGAATACCAAACATCCAGATCCCGCCTCATTGCAGGGGGTTTGGACTGGACGATCTTTAAAGACTCCCTTCCAAACAATTTATTTTATGATTTGATTGATATTTTTATTGATTTTATGATATGATTTGATTGAAGGTTTTCTCTGTGTATTGAAGTTATGACGACATAACACAGTAATTTCTGTCATCATTTCCAGTCAGAGTTTTGCAGAACTGGCATGCTCAACTCCCCCCTACTAAATATTCTGGTTTCTACTCAGTCTTACTTCTTCTACCACACATCTGAATGAAAAAATCTTAACTGCAAATGCTCTCTTTCATTACTTACATATAAATAGGTATTTAGTATATACCTAACTAAAGGCTGGCTGAGGAAAACTTTTGAACCTAATACAGGTTTTAAATCGGATGAGGACTGCAGACAACAGAAAAAATGAAGATAATTTACACAATACATGGTCCAAGTTAAGCCTTATATTGAGCCTATATTAAAAACCTGGCTTTGGTATAACTGACATAACTGCTTTCCAGTTTCCATCAGCAAGCATGCAAGCAAAACCAGAATGGATAGAGAGAAAGCAAAGTTGAAAAATCCATGTGAAGCTACTGGAAGAACCCCAGACTGATGCTTCAGTATTTGCTTACACTCCCAATTAGGTAATGTTTTTGCAAGCCTGAGGGTAAATCCTTGAGCAGAATGCATTAATCAGTGAATTAAATTTAGTTCCTTTTCACCTCCTTGCTTTGAATGGAAACCAGAAACAATCTTCTCTAGTGACACGGCAGAGGAAAGCTCTCTCTCTCTTTGCAACACCCCTCAGCTTTCAGGACAGACTCTTCTCATACCTAGCCCCCATATTCAGGCATAACCATCAAAGAGCTCTCAAATCTTTTAAGACCTAATGTACTTAAAATGGAAAAGAATACCTGACTGTAGTTGAGGATCTTGAAGACAGATTCTGAAACAAACAGGATCTTTCCTCTGTCACAGCCCACAACAAAAAGAAATCCATCTGCTGCCTAATTTGGGGGGGGGAGGGAGGAAAAGTCAAATCCCAAGTTATACATCCACATTGCATCGTTGTAACCTTTAAAAACACTTTGTGTACAGTAGAATTTCTACACTAGGAGAGCTGTCTTAACATTTAGAGGTAACTGAGTCAACAGAAAAAATGTGAAATTACAATGAGGGGTTTTTTTTGCATCTGAAAACATTTTTGGCATCGCTCTGGGCATTGTGCCCAAAATGCAAAATAACTTTTATGAGAAGAAAGAACTCATGTCTTGTCCAATAATATCATGATTATGTTTAATAATGCCTTCAAATTAAAATGTTATTTTAACAGTACATAAAAAAGCTCCTCTTTTAGAAACCAACCATAACCTGGATATTTATTTCTGTGCCTGGAGGCAATTAATTCCTATTTGCAAAGTACTGTCTTTCAGACACACACAAGCATGCAGGAATAGGCCCCGGTTATGTATCTTCAGAGTCACAACGCTGCAGAAATTAAATTCTGCATATGCAGCATCTGGACACTGCAGTGCTTCAACAATTACACAGCCACTAGAAGAGCTTAACTACTGACTGATGAGATAAGCTCTCCACGCTATAAAAGCAGTGTAACAGCAGGTAGCAGAACATACTAAGTCATGTTACATCAGTGACCTCAATAAAAAAGGTGTTCGTTGTATCATTTTACACTGAAAATCACGGCAAGGTAACCCAGGGCAGCAGGTCTCCAAGAAAACAATTAATGTGATTTTCAGACATTTGATTTTGGTATGTATATGTAATAAATGAAGATTCTGATGGTTCCCACCTAAATTCCCCTCTTCAATCTTTCTGCTTAAATTAAGAAATGCTAGTCATCATTAAACTCACTGACTCTGTGAAGCAGTCTCCAGATTTCTTAATTATCCTCCATAATCAAAGCATTTTTAAGCTGAGATACAAGGCAGAAAAATACCGGTGGTGTGCTTTGGGAGAGCTATAATCACAGATATTAATATCTCTTAATTAAAAGTTGGAACATACCCTGAGAATAAGATGTTTTAATTCATCATCTGATAGAAAAGCAGGCTTGTAGTTTGCTTCTGTATATGGGTTTGTAGCACCTAAAGAAAACAAACAAACAATTCCCATATAACCAACATTACACACTTAAATGAGCAATTTTCCTTTGGCTCCTTCTTAGACTGTTGTTCATTGCAGGAATTCTTTAAAATGAACTTTTTTGGTTTTGCTTTACTATCAATATGAGCTCTGCTGGCATGAACTGAAAAAAGGATGAAGCTGTTTTTGCTAAGACACAAGCACCATATTAGGTAGAAATGCAAATTAGATGCCTCTGAGATATAAAAGTATTCCTTGACATATTTTTGAACCCAAAGGCTGTCCTTGATTTAATGCCAAGTCTCGGAATTAGAAATTATAAAAATAAGATATTAAAGAATAAAAACAATCAAACCATTTCTTCTCCTTAGAACTCAGTAAACATGATAAGCTCATGTAAACAAATCATGACTGAAGAATTTACAAATCAATTCTCTCATTCCAAGCCAAAGATAAAACTCAGCATTACAATGACATCATCTCACAATGCCAAAACCTCAAAACTGGCAACAAATGAGGCAGCTATTTATTAAGGAGTAATTCTTCTCATTTTATTCTCTTCATAAAGGAAGTGGAGAGTCAAATTAGTAACCACTGAAGTGTTATGAAGTATTAACCTCATCAAATGAAGTGGCAGGAAAGTTAAGCCTTTCAAAACCGTGAGGTTAAATATGACTGAAGGCACTAGCTCTCCTAGAAATGAGAACAATCACCAGGATTTTTTTTACCATTAGCTGCATTCCTTTTTTTTTTCTTTTTCCTCAGTGGTGCATTTCTTGAAGTCTTAAGCCTTTAACATCAGCACCAATTGTACCCAAGCACTGATTCACTCATATGAAGCTTTAGGAACACACAGTGATTTCCCACAACCTCAATTCTCCCAAACCTGTGTGTTCCTCTTCAAGTGCTTGCAACAGAAACTGGTCAAAAAGATCAAAATTTAGTTTTCAAAGTACTCTCTATTCTTTCAAACAGAGTTGAAGATACAAACACAAAGTCCTGTGGGAATATTACACTTTAAAATCCAACCTCTCTATCCAACAATTGGTACATTGCCTGCTTAGAGCAGTACCCAGTACTGCACCAGAATTAACTGTGCACTACCCCTAAGCCCTTTGCTCCCTCTCCCCACCTGCCCCAGCTGCCTTGGTGCTGCGGAATCTGGCAGTAGTGATCAATAGGTCAGATGACGGAAAATTATTCTTTTCTCATCCCCGGGTTCCCCCAGTCACATCAGGGTATTTACTGGACCATGAACTAGGTAAGCTGTGAATGAACACTGAGCATCAGACGCTAAGAAAAGGGGAGGAGTCCTCCCAAAATGAATTAACTGACTCATTTTTGGGCAAAAAAAAGGGCGAGAAAAAGCGTGGCTTTTGGGGAAGCGCCGCTTGGAATGCCCCTGCGGCTCCAGGCGACTCACCACGAAGTGTTTTCATGTGCTGGACAGCCATCCTGAGCACGGTGAGCTTGTCCAGCTTGCGGGACATGGCGTTGCACGTGGGCACCAGCGAGGCCAGCTCGTCGATGAAACTGTTCATCTTGTCCCTGCGCCTCTTCTCGATCTGGCTGTGAGCCTCCCTGCACACACACACACACACACACAGAGCATGGCAGCGTCAAGCACAGGCACAGCAGCCTCCTCAGGGGAGGGAGGTACCCTGTCACCCCTGGGAAAGGACAGCAGACACTCTTTGGACTTGAGGTGTTCATTATTCAGGTAGAGAACTGCTATGAGCAACAGGAAAGACTGCAGCACGAAAGCTTTGCAGAGCCAGAGGCTGTGAGAACTTTCTGGTTTGCCAGAAAACACACCCAGTGTTGGTCAGGTTTATATTTTCCCATATTAAGGATTCACTGCTAACACTCTCACAACCCAATATTGAGTCTGAGAGAAGAAAGATAAAGAATGTCACATTACCAGAAACATACCTGGCTTCAATTTCAACAGCAATGAATTGACTAAAACCAAGTTACTCACCAAATTAGTTGTTTCACTCTATGCAAACTTAATGAAAACCGTGAACAGTGCAAAGATATGGAAAAATAAGGGAAGGTCAAAGCTAGAAGACATTTTCAGAAGAAACATACTCAAATGTCGCCCTGATTTTTCAGCCTCTCCTTGTATCTCACAGTTCATAGTTCTTAGGTTGTTTCTCACACATGGGTGTTATAAATAGAAGCAATGTTTTCCTTAAATCTAGGTAGTTCACATTCTTTGTCTTAGAGATATGGACAGATGATGGACAGTTGTCCTGACCAATGGGATGGGGAGAGGTGTCAACCTTCTCCCCCAGTCCCTGGCCTTTGTAGAAATACTACAAAAGTGGAGTCAGATTTTCATAATAAACAGTTCATGCCTTCTCACCAAAGTGAGAGTGTGTGTGTGTGTTAATGTGTCGAATAACGACACACAAATAATTCATACATGGCAAAAAGCAGGAAACAATTCTCTTAAATGTAT
This sequence comes from Donacobius atricapilla, assembly GCA_013397315.1. Classification (NCBI taxonomy): domain Eukaryota; kingdom Metazoa; phylum Chordata; class Aves; order Passeriformes; family Mimidae; genus Donacobius; species Donacobius atricapilla. The sequence goes on from WBMY01018418.1 coordinate 85,959, forward strand.
TTGTTTAGAGCATTACCTTGCATTTTTTATCCTGCCTTGTTGGTCTGCATACTCCAATCTGTTGAGAAATGATATCACGAAGTTACAGCATTGAAAGCACTCAACCCAACTCTTTTACTGCATCTCACGTCCTACTGATCCTCATTCAGATCAGTTTTTTTAGAATTTGAATGTTTATTTAACCTTACTACAGCAAACATCAGTATCTCTAACACTGCGCCTCAGACTTGGGGGTGTTTAAGCTCATCTGTTCCATGTTGTTAAACTAAGGTTGTTTAGATTATTGCTTTATCCCAGCAAAGCAATAATTTGGGACCACAATGGCACTGAGAACAGGCATCCACAGTCAGGATTCCTGTGTCAGAACTGTGGAACTGAGATTTCAGTGACTATATCAACAGTACCTTCCATGTTGGTCATCTTTATCTGTATCCATACCTTCCCTGCAGAAACAGAACACAGCAACACATCACAAATTCAGCAGGACTGGCAGAACTGTAATCCAACTACCATAATGTCCGAATCAAGTATTCCTGCCATCTCTAAATCATAAATACAAAAAGAGGAGTATAAAAAACAACAACCTGGAAGGACTGAGGAAGCTGTGTGGTTTTTGTAACATTGAAACATTTTCTTAAATTAGTTGTGTCTCCTTCAGAACTCACTAAATGGCACAGTTTGATGAGTTTGACAGTAAAACATGCTGCAGTTCAAAGACATCATCTGTTACAAAAATGTTTTTCAGTTAACTAGGAGCGGGGGGAAAACCCAGCTTTCTGCAGATGCCTGTATGTTCTATAGCTCAGTTTGCCTTACAGTAGTTGATTTTGGGGTCGAAAAAGGTAATAACCTAAATTAACATACCACTGGAGATGGCCAAATGCATGGAGAGAATAAAAGTCTGTGTGAAACTAAGCAGGCACAATGGAAATTCATACAACTTTCAGTGTAGATACATGGTTTGCTTTTGTTTCAACATGAAGAAAGGAAGTAAGGAGAGAGGCATGAAGAACAGAAATAATCCCCCTTATTACAATTAATATAGTAGCCACACGTGCACAGCTAAGCAAGAGAGGACAGTATAAGCTTTCATAGCTGTGCTTGGCAAAAAAAGCTAAATGCCCACGACTACACATCTTTTTTTAGACGAGGTAATTAGGAAGAGAATATTTTGATTTATGTAAATCTGTACAACTGTGCTTAAGAGGATATTCCTAGGCCTGCTCATTCTGGTTTAATTTCTACCCCGTGAATTTTAAGCCGGTGGAAGCAAAGGCAGGGAAAAAACACTAAACATCTTTTTCAAGTGAAACCAATTACTAAAATATTTATACTTACTCAAAAGGAAAGCCATCGAGTCTGAAAAGAAAGAAAAATAAAGTACACCATATATAGGAAATAAGAACAATGTCTTACATTTTCTGCTGAAATTCTCAAGCTAATTTATATTCTATTTGAAAGGAAAAGCACAATGAAAACAGGACAATAGCACTGAGCGTTTTCTAAAGAAACAAGCTTGTTCAAATTAATCTACGTTCTGAAAGAACAATTCTGCTTTTTAAGAAAAGAGAGCATAGTTCATTACACTTAACGTGAAAAACTAATAAAATAACTAACCTAAATTACGTTATGCAAATCATTGAGATATTGTTTCATCTTCAGAAAGGAAAGATCTGTGCTTTATGCGTGTTGTCCTTGTGGTTAGATAAATAGGATTTCAGAGGACTCTAAGGCCAGAAATAAAACATAAAAATAAAAATAAAGTATCCCAAGTTTCTCAGTTTTTGATTCTTGCCCAGCAGGACAGATGCACATTTTGCTTTAGTCTCAAGTCCCAAGCTGAACTTTCTACAGACTTTATCATATCACAAGGAAATTAAACAGAATTTCTACATGCAAGCTAACTGCTGGCATCACTTCAAGACCATAAAGTGACCTGAAATACCACTGAGCTTTACCATAGTAAAAGGCTAAGTTTTATAAATGCCTTATGAAAAAGTCTTCTCATCTCAGCCAATAACATACTAGTTATTCCTGTTCAACACTGGACATGAGCCTTCTTAAAAATAAACATGGTAGCCTTTCTTGTATTATTCACGGCACTCTGAGGTCAATTATCTCTGTGATCAGTTTCGAAATAATAATAATGCCAAATGTTTTCTTCATCTCCCCATCTGCACACCTGAGTTATTGTCTTAGCCACTGACTGCTGATGCTCACAATTTAACAGCCCTTGTGACACCACCTTTAGCTCTGGGATGTTTGTGTGTAAAAATCCCCAGAAAGCAAAGCCTAGAAGAGGCACAAGGTAAGTTACTAATGCATCAGGGTAGTTTGTGTTCTCATCATGTAATACCTCAATTGAAAGCATTATTTCCAAGAAAAGAAATTTACTGTTCATAGCCCTGTGTATGAAGTCTTGGACAACAGCATTTGACCAGCCCCAGCTGAAGTGACAGCAATGAGATGGGCGGGAATTTTCCTGGAGGAGTTGCAGCAGAAAGAACTAAAAAGCTGTTACAGAGAGCTGAAAAAGCAGCTGATGCCTCCCCATGCTTGTACCCAAGAGGTGAACCAAGAACCACCCTAAAACACTGGTCCTGCCTCCCTTATTCCCTGGCTTCACTGGTACGTGAAGCATAAAAATGGACACCTGGATAATTTATAAATATAATAAAATAAATATTAGAAATATAATAAAATCATTAACAGGTAGCAGAAGTTGAACAGTAGCATTCCCGAACATTTTCCCATACATACACATATAAGGAGGGATCAAGGTAGTCTACCTTAAGTTCTGCTTTCCAGGAGTAACATTCAGTAGCCACCATTTACTTTGCAACACAAAATGAACTGTGGTATGACTACATAATCAGTAGTGGTATGTAGTGTATGACTACAAAAATAAGTAAATTTATTTTACTAAGGATTCAAGGAAACAGAGTTTTCACACATTTTAAAAAATGCATGCAAAACCTAAAGGGCAGAATTGTAACTTACAAGAACAATCTGTCTTTTGGAAAAGAACTTAAATAATGCTTCCTACCCAGAGGAATAAAAATGGAGAAATCCTACTAGAGTAAAAGAAGTTGAGGTAGTTCACCCAATTTTGTAGTAGTCAATTCAACTAGAGGGACACATGTGCTTTTTAGGGAGACTAAAGGCAGTTCAGAGAGGTATTTTAAGTTTTGTGCATAAGTTCTCCTAAAAAGAATCTAATCCTTAATTGTGATGCTCAGCATGGATTAAAAAGTCTGCCCCTCTCCAGAAAAAGAGCTGCCAGCAACCTAAAGGTCCCCAGCAATAAAATCTGTGCTAAGTTACATAAAAATGGACTCTGTGGCTGGATGAATAATGGATGTGGCCACTCACAAGTTCCCCTGCAGCCACACTCTGTGCAGTTACAAAGCAGAGGAGGCTTGCACAGGCACTTGCAGCTAAGTGGGTTGCTCTTAGTGTTCCCAGGGCAGGAGATGTTGCAGGTCTGGGAGTTTGGCAAACTCTGCTGCGCCCTTCGCTGTTCTAAAGCAGAGGTGGGGGCATTTCCTGCTACACTTGAGAACCACTACAAGATTAAACCAGCTGATTATAAGAAACACAGCTCTAATATCTCAAACCAGAGACTATTCAGATTCATATTCAAATGAGAGATCAAAACAGCTTCATAAGGCAAAGGTTGGCAGCACATTGATAGGAAGTGACTAAACAGGCAAAAAATAGGTAAGGAAAAGGAACTACTCCTAGTTTTGCTTCCACTTTTCAACAAATTTATTATCTTCCCCCTCTGTTAATCAGACATTGCATTACCTATGTAAACAGTCAATATAATCAGCCTTCACACAGTACATTTCATCAGTACTAATTCCACTCCCTCATCAGCCAGAAGATTTCTCCTCAGCCTTACCCCACGTGATAGCCCTCAATTCCAGCTGCACTGAGATGACAGCTTTATTTTTATTATTATTATTATTAAATAATGAACTTGCCTCTTAGCACACAGTAGCTTTCTTCTTTATTAAAACCTTTAAAGCAGGTAGTAAAGAAGAGGTTATTTAAAAACTACTATGAATATTTCTATAGTCTTCCCCACTGTATTGGTGCGTTACCACCTCCTTTTAGCAGTGCTAAATCAAGAGAAATGAAACTTACTGATAATCAGTTGAGCTTCCCTTTCTTTTCCTATTACAGTCCATTCCTGAAGTGCTAAGGGAACTGGAGATCAAGTCAGCAGGGTCTGGTGACATAAAGTCACTAATTGTAGAAGATATGTCCATCCTTTGGTCTGCCATTGGACTGTCTAACATTAGGGAAGAAATAAAAAACAACCCCCCAACCATAAAAACACTGCATTAATATAAGCAGACACATTTTTAACTTCAAAAGTTATCTCAAACTTAGCATTCTTAAAAAACAGCAACAATCAGTTTCTATTTTTTCCTCTTGCTGTAAAAGTAACAGGTAGTTTCTACTTTTCCAGTCACTGTTGTACAGAGTATTGCACACAAACCATCACCATTCTCAAGACACATTATGTAACACAACTGTTTTTAAAGATTTGTCAGAATAATCTTGAACTAAACCAGGGTTACACTTATGTTACCTGGCCAGCCAATTGCTTTTACCTAACAGGAATATTTCTGACAGGGAACACTTGTTTTAGTGTGTACCTGCATTTGAAGATCATATTAGAGTTCATGAACTTTTAAAGTTCTATTTTCACTGAATTCAGAACATTTCCATAGAAATAAACACCTCTGCACAGGAGACTGCACAAATAGAAATATTATAACCCAACGGTGGTCTAAGAAGTCTAGTTAAAGGTACAAATTAATCTAATCGGCTTTTTAATCCTCTAGACTGCAAATAATTCAAATCTTCACTATTTAATCCTCTAGACTGCAAAAAATTACACTGTTGGAAGAAACCCCCTGAAAAGTCCCCTGCTAAATAGCATCAACTGTGAAAGAGAAGAGTTTTTACCTGAAGGCCTGTCTTGGAAGCCTAAATCCACTTGGGCAAAGATGATGATGCTCAGCCCAAAGCAGCTGATAACCTTAGAACTCTTCCATGCCTCATGTTCTGTTGGTCAAATACTTCGAAAAACCTAAATGGGAGGAAAATCAGCAAGGTTAAAAAACACCTTAAAACCAATAGTTTTTGACACAGTTTACAAAAGCAAGAGACGTCTCCAACTCAGGGATCAAATACTCATCGCCTTACGAAGTGTAGAAGCTTTATCCATCCATCCAAAGGGTCAGCCTGTTGTGCACTTCTAATGGACCAAGCTTTGGGCAGAAGAAATCTCTGGCACCCCTCCTTTTGGGCCCTTTTCACCATCCTCTGGTCTTTGCACAAACCCCTCAGCTCACAATGGTCACACAATGACAATCGTGAGCACATTTGCTGTCAGATGTTGCCAGAATGAGTTAAATTGCTGTCACAGAGCAGAGGACAGACTTGCCCCGCACTCCTGACTGACTTACTCTAAGGCTGGTTCTAAGTTTGGGCTTGGCTTACTGTTTTGTTTTCCACTGTAACAGCAGTTGGCATCTTCAAGGGACAGGGGTTAAACATGGTTTAATTCTGCAGGCTTCAAGACTTTTATAAAATCCACATCCCATACGACAGCTCAAGCCCTCAAACGTGTCTCCCAACTACACTACAAACGTGCACGCAGCCCCCTTCCACACTGCTGTCACAAAACAGGTTTTTCAGCAAAACTTACTATGGAAGATTTAGAAACCACTCTACATTTTCCTCCTGCAAGAAAACTTCCAAAGTCCACTGGACACACAGTTTTCTGGCTGATGCACCTGTGAGCATCCTGCCTTCCCAGCCTGTGACAGCAGCAGAACTTCCCAAGTACACACAACAAGCAGCTCCCATGACACCCTCACAAGTTTACAGTTCAAACAACCTGTCAATGTGATCACATTGTAACCATGCTGAAGCACATATGTAGACATAAGTTATTAGCCCCCAAAAAATCCAAAGTTATTTGTTCTAATTTTCTTCAGCTCTGCCAGGATAGTAAATTCAGAATGCCACAAGCTTAAATTATCTGAATTTCTGGTCCTGGCAGTGGTCAGGCAAGTCATTGTCTTAGTAACCCCAACTTCTGAACAGAGGATCACTGTTGTTCCAGCAGCAGAGCTTCCAAACTGTTGCTGAGGGCTCATTGTCCATCTCACCCAACTCCTCTGTGGTCCTTTCCCAAATAGCTCAACCCCTTTTCCATTTTTGAGAATGTGTGGACGTACTGGTAGAGGCACACATTAAGAGGCCAGCTGGCACCAGAACTGCCCAAAGCTATATCAGTACAAAATTCAGTCAAATTAAGAAATGTCATGGAACCCATAACCACATTTGTTTTGCAAGGCTTTCATTCACACCCAGAGCCTTCTGTAGGTCAAGCCCTACCATCTCCCTATGCCAGCCTCTTCCCAGTTGTCTGCTTTGTCTCTCTTACCCAACAGCTACAGACTCGATGGTGTTACTGCGGTGGATGTGGTCACTGCATCTCAATTTGCCAATAAAACCATTTACTGGCCATTTCTGTGCTTGGTTTAAACCCAAACCGATTATCTTCAGTCTCAGTTGAGGTGCAGAAATTACTTATAGCTAAACTCATTGTGCTTCTGAACACCCCCCTGTGTGAGGGCGCTGGCTGAACACACATTTTACTGTGTTAGGTAATTTCATGGACCACGTATGATGACCTCGGACAGAAGGCTGGGATGAGCTGGAATGAACAAAGGAAAAAGGGGGTGGAGGAAAAAGGGTTTGTAAGTTTATCACAGTCCTCTCTCTTTAAGAATGCCTGCAACAGTCAGCATTTTAGCTTCAGAACCTGAACACTGCACAAGTCACCACACACTAATGCGAAAAACAGTGTTGTTCAACTCAAACAAAAATTTCCTATCAGTTTTATAGAAAAAAAATCTTGAAATCAAGCATCCATTCAGCTGTGTTATTTTATACCTGTCTATATTTGATAGTTTCAAAGCAGCTATTTAAAGTGTCTTGACCATTTAAGCAGAAAAAAATACATAAAGAGCAGAATTCTCAATTTATTTTTCAGTCAGCATTTTCTCTACCATGTCCCAAATGCTCATCCAGTCCTAACAATCACGGTCCTACATTTTAGCATTACAGGAGTTAAAAACCATGCATGTCTCTTGAAATGAGTTTTAAAGTTAAGAAGACGTCAACTCAATGATCAGAGCAAAAATCAGCATGCCCTTCTAAATAGGGAACAGTTCAGAGAAATGTTTTTTTCACGAGGCTTTCTTAAAATTCTAGGAAATTGAATATTTTTTCTGTCTTTTCAGCCTCCATCTGCTGGATGTTCAACACCTAAAAAAAATTCTCTCTGAGAAGGAACACAGAAGTTACCCATATATATAAGCAAAGTTCAAGTCTCCCATTTATGAGGCCAAATCTGTTGCCAAAGTACTCTTAGGACCTACTTGAAAAAAATGCCCTGGAGTCTACTTCCTGAATGAATTCTCTGGCAGAGGAGAATCAAACGATATTTTGTCACTGCATCCATGACAGTTTGTCTCTACAGCCTGTTTGGGACTACTTCCTTGGGATTCCCCTTCCTTGCATTCCCTCTTCCTCTGATCCCTGAAACAAGGCTAATTAGACAGCAAAAAGAAACCTCACTGTTCCTCCCTTAGGAAAAAAGTGAGATGACATGTAACCAGCTTAATCATGCAGCAAAGCTGATCACGAGTACACAAACACCTCTGAGCAAATCAAGGTCACAGCCAAAGTAGGTCAGCTCCGTGAGCCAAGCACCATGCAGAGTCAGGACCTCTTTCCACAAGCCCCATCAGCTCTGGTTCCCCCCCAGGCAAGAGGCAGCCATGTCCAGTGCAGGCAGGGATTCATTCTGAAAGAAATGCAATTCATAACTTTATGAATCACGAGTGTCTCGTATCTCAAAAGCGCAGTTTCGCAATGACAGAGGAAAACCGTGGTGTGGTTTCCTGAAGAAGTCATTGAGAAGATACTCATTGTCCCTATGGGTAATGACTGAACCAAAAACAGCTCCAGAAAGGAAATCATCTGCTTCCCTTCGCAGCAGTATTCCATTGCCGGAGTTAAGTGTCACAGCACAAGCTGGTACAAAACAGAAAAAGAGGTTATTTATCTTCCCTAGCAGCAGTTTGCTGCTGCTGGAGGCTCCCGACACACTTGCACTTGGTGGTGGGAAGATTTCAGCTCTGCAGCACGAGGACTCCAAGTGTCCCTGGGATGGTTTCAAGATGCAGAGTGATGCCTTAAGTCTTAGCTTTCATATTTTCCACATTCTGTACTGCATTGGTACATAAATCTGAACTTCATATAAAGTGTTAGCAAGTTCTCCTCACAGTTTAGTTAGACAAAACAATCCTTTTCCAGCCAGACAACCAAGGACAGCATTATACCTTCAGGCCCAAGAAGTATAAACAACAGCAAATTGAGGAGAGCAGTCTGGGAGGATAAGACTTCATTGCCTGAAGCTGTAATTGGACAATTAACCTCAATATGCAAATGGACCAAAACTTATAAAAGTGTGAAAGCTCGTGACTCAGAGTCCATCTTGGGTGGAGCCACAGCCAGGCTCTTGTACTGCCCAAGGTGTATCCTTTGAAGGCCTTTTTAATAAATACCTGCTTTGTTCCTCTAACACTGCCTAGCCTCCGTTCCAGGCAGCCTCTTAAGGCATCAGTTTTTGGAGAGCTCCACCCCGATGGCAAAGCATCAAGACCAGCATCCATGGGCACAGTGCTGCAAGCAACAAGCAGCTCCTACACCAGAACCTTTCTTATGGAATACTCCATAGGAATCACAGGAAGATATTTGAAGTAAAGCAGGGTAGTTTCCTTTGCCCTCGGTACTTAAGGAATACTTAAATCAGAATACTTCCTATCTTCCCAATATATTGATATTCTTTGGTTTTAATGGCTCCCTAACACCGTTTGCAAGTACTCTGCAGTCCCAGAAGACAAAAAGCCCTGTGGCTTCCTCTCACATGCAGATGCATCTCACCACACTGTGGTGCAGAGAAGGGATTTTACCCTGGTTTGTTTGCAGAGGTCACCCTTTTACCACGGAGTCCTCAACATGCCCACCAGCCCCTAGCAGCCTGTGATTCACATCTGAGGTTTGGAACTCCTCCTGACATCAGCAGCTCACGTTTCGACCCTGACCACACACCCAGAGCTGCTCCTGCAGCCCCTCACAACAGGGCAGGGGGATGCCCTGCTCCATGGAAGGCAGAGGCACAGCCCTCAGCTGCCCAAGAGACCCCCTCTTCCAACAGCTGCTCCCCATCTTTCCTAAGCAAAAAGCAGCAGGCTGGAGGGAAGCAGTCCATGAATTATTCAACCAGCCACAAAACTACAAGAGAAACAATTTTGACATGGAAGGGAAAAAGTCTCCAATAAACAAGAAAAACTCCATGCGCAGTTTCTCAGTCTGTCCAGGTACACTCCCACACCAAAAGCATCTGTTCACCAGTAGAGTCTCTGAGAAAAGGCAGAACAGGTCACATCGTGGCATCACCTCATCACAGCTTTCCAGACTCTACAGTGGTGATGGAGACGCAGAACAATGCATTTTATCTTGCTCACAGAAAACTGAGACTTTCAGATCAAGAGGGGTCTTGGTTCCTATCTCTCCTTGTTTATGAGGGAAAGTACCTACAATCTTTACTTCCAGCTATTTTAAAAATGGACTTCTCTGTTGTCTTCTCTCTGCCTCTGCCTCAAATCCAAGCATCAGTGCTAACTAAAATAACTTTCTCTTGCGTGGGGGGGCTCAAAACTAGACCCAGAACACAGAAGTGTCTCAGCAGCACCCAGTAAATGGGAAGGATCACTTCCCTCAGCCTGCTGGCAGCACAACTCCTGATGCAATCCAGGAGGCTCTTGGCCTTCTTTGCTGCAAGGGCACCCTTGCTGGCTCATGAACCATCAATATCCTTTCTGCCAAGCTCTTTTCCAGCTGTTCAGTCCCTAATCTGTACTGAGACATGGGGTTTTTCCTCTCCAGGTGTAGGACTTGGCATTTCCCTTTGCTGACTTCCTAAAGTTCTTTATAAGATTTTTGGTGACCCTTTTCTCTGGTCTGTAGAGATCCCCCTGCTTGGTAGCACACTCACGTGGTGTCTCAGACACTCCTCCCTGGCTTGCATTTGTCTGCAGCTCTAAGTATAAAGTTTCAGACAGCATGGAAGGAGAGGAAGACAGGCTGGTTCTGGAAAGAGACCCTCAATAGAATCGAAAGTCCTAGCTCATGCTCTTCTCTCAGTGAAGCAGAAAAATACATGTTTCAAGGGGGTGCAGTCACATGGGAAGGCCTTATGGATACAAGCGTGGATCACCTTCAAAACAGAAAAGGAAAAATGGATCAAAACAAAAGCCAGCCCATGTCAATTCCAGGAATCAAACCTGTTTAGACCAGCTGCGCTATGGATGAAGCATTTCCCTCCTTAACAGGGGACTGGGATTTACCTGTAGTGATAAGCTCAAGGTCTAGCTTACAGCTCTACAGAACAGCCACTGGAGACACACCAGAACCGGCATCCTGATCATCCAGCTGACCCTCAGCCACAGGAGGTTCCATTTCCCCTCACATCTCGACCATTTCCTCTACCTACCCCCTGAATTCCAGCTGCAAGAGTGTTTCAACAAAGCTTGCTAGTTTGCAACCACTACTGAAAGCTTGAACCAGTATAAGCTCCTCGTCAGCCCAGATCAGACTCTTTGAGCTCTTATTCTTTGAAGTGAGCTTAAACTCCCTGTTTGCACATTTCATTCTGGGCAGCCATCAAAAGGAAACATCACAAGGGAACTAATCAAGCCCTTGTGAAAAGGTGGTGATGCACACTCTTGGAAATCAGTACTAACACGCTGCTGTTACCAAAGGAATTTGGCCTGCTTCAATAATCAATCTGCCAGCACATGCACTCCTCAGGTTCCAAGAAACTGCTTCCACAGGGAAAACAGAAAGGGACCTGCCCTTCTTGGAAGGCCAGGGGGTTTGAAGGGATTTATGAAACCTCTACACATGAAACTAACTGCAGCCTCTCTACAGGCTACTGGATCCACATCACCAGATACTGGGTATAGCTCCCAGAGCTGCAGGAATTCCAAAACTGAGCCCCAGCACACAGAATGAGACTGAACCAGCACTTCAGTTGTGTCCACTGAGAGCAGGAACCACTCTGAATTCTGCCTCAGAGCTCTGCAAAACTTACTGGGTGCCTCATGACATTTTATAGGCACACTGAGATCACCACAGATATTCTAGGAACATGTTCATGTTCCACCTCTAATGTCAACAGGGACGCAGCAAGGAGGGTTTTACCAAAAAAGTGTAGCTGCCACACAACATCTGTAAGCTAAAAGCTGATCTTCTACAAAGAGTAAAAAAAGTTACACTAAGAATTACACCCAGGTCTAACTGCCAATGGAAGATCCACTCCCAGTCAGCACACTCCTTTGGATGTCTTTGGATTACAACAGGTCCTGCTGTTCAAAAACATCCAGACTGATTGCACTGGAAAGGGATACAGCCATTATTCCATAAAATGGAATAAAAATCGGTCACCCTGAGAAATTCAGCTGCTTGTAGAAAAAGGACTGAGCCCAATGCCAGAAGTGTTTTAATTTTTTAAACCCAAGACACTCAAGCCAACATACTTTAAAACAGTGCCTCAGAAATGTTGTTCAGCACAGCACCCCAGAATTTCTGTAATATAAGCTATGGAACAAAATAAATTAAAAATAGGGTCCACTAATGTTAAATGTAGGTAAAGTAAGTTCACAAAATCTGCATTAGGATGTGATATTTAATATGCATTTATTCCAATCCTTCAGAAGATTTTGTGTATGTGTGAGAAGAAACAAGGTATCATATTTTCAAAACTGGGGAGAATGACAAGACTTAAAATTAAAAGACAACAGAAACAAAGTCCTTCGGGGCAGTTATTTCAATTTACTCATTTGACATCAAAATCCATTGTTCTTCTAGTAATGACAGAGTCAAAAGAAATAAACTCAGGCACAACAGAAGAAATCTACTCCCTCAATTACTACAGTCTAAACTTAGCTGAAGTCCTGAGTTTCCAAGCCAGGTCCAGCCTCTAATGTGTGAGGGACATACTGTTCCACAACCACTGAATGCAGTCCTTGCTCCAGCCAAGGGATTTGAAGAGGGTTGGGAGGCAGAGCAGGGTGTATGAAAGACAGGAAAATCCATCCTACCATGTGGGTAAAATCAATTATCCAGCAATAATGGGCTTCAAGGAAAAACCTAATCAAAGTTGATTTCTTTAATAGCTTATGTACTTCCAGCACGCTTTGATCAGAAACACACACCCAAACCCACAAAAGAACAAAAACCTTCTCAGCTGAGGAGGCAGAGGTTCTGTGAAGTCTCCCAAGTTGTACACATTACTTCTTATCTGTCAACAACAGAAGATGCACTGTAGTGTCAACTTCAAAGCCAAAATTTTTAGAAGATTAGAAATTTCTCTGTAAAAGGACTGTACACAACCCAGAGTGATATTTCTGCAGCAGGAGAAGCACACATGATAACAAGTAGGTAAGCTACTTAACTCACTCCCCATGTTATACAAACAGTGGGAATTTACAATCAGTGTCTAACTCATGGCTGGGAACGCCTCCTTTTTGCACTTGCAGTCCAAGAGAGGCAGCTTTTTGTTTCAAGATTTCATCCAGCTCCTAAATATGGGCATCAGTTTACAGCATACAGATGTTTTAGATACAGGTCTTAAAGACTTCAATTAGCCAAACAGAACAAGCAAGTTTCATACTGTTAATTGCACATCTTCTAACCTAGAGATGATGAATAAAGCCCAACAGTACACTGAAAGTATTATTATGACTGTGATACGATCCTGGCAAATTTAAATTCCTTACTGCAGCTCAGTGAAGCTTGTGGATCCTCACAGCCCAGCAAATATTCTTCCTGTAGTTCATAATCTCAAAAGTTGTCTTTCAGTGGCAGGAAGGCAAAATCCTCTTGCAAGTTCAAAGAAATGTGTCTTTTAAATGAAACAGCAGCCCAGCAAAACACTTCCTCATTTACGTCAAAAGTAGAATTTTACCCTGTGATCAGTGACTTGGCACACCATGGAACCGCTTCCAGGGATTCGTCCTCATACTGGTTGTACTTTAATACCTCTTGTAATAGGATCTCTTGACTTTCACATTTCAAGTGAGCACAAGATTTAACCCAAGTCATTCTCCTCACTTGCACAGCACAGTCTTAGTCCGCTGTTAGTTACTCCAGCTGCCAGCCAACAAGCCCTTCTGGGCTTTTGTCAGGTCCCCATTTTCTTCCCTCCTCTTACTGCGGCACTGTAGGCATCCAAACCAGACAATGCATTCAAGCCATGGCACGAATAGTACAATCCAAGTAATATTTTCTCACTTGACTTTTAAAGTTTATGCATTATGAGAAGTTAGCCATTTTTCAGCTGGATAGATTGAACCACTACTCACTTCTTCTGGCCTCTGAAGTGCACCTACTAAGGTGAAAATCCTAGTTTTGAGTTGAATTACCTGGTCCAAATACTTTTAGAGATATTGCACAGGGCTATTTTCCAGTCACATTATTACTACAACAAACTCAAACACATTTGGCACATGCAAGACCTTTCATTCAGAGATCTACTGCCAAACTGCAGCTAAATACTTTCTATCTTCAGGGAACAAAGCATTGGAAAAGAGGGCAAAAATATCACCAGAAGGAGCAAAGACAGGTGGTTCTATTTATAGCTGATACTTTCATTTCCAGTTTTTGCATATTCCCTCTGGTCCTGCTGGATTTCATCTCTGGCTGCAAGAAGCCACCCCTGCCCTCAGCACTCTGCCAGCCTGACAAAGCAAAGCCACCAGGCTGTCACTTCCCCTTCCACCCTAAAGTAAGCCCTGGGAAAAGGAAGAAACTCTCACCGTGCCTGGAACCAAGCTGGGGTATTCCTCACCCTGGCTGCCTCTCGACCATTTCCTCCAGCTCACATATCCTCAACTGGTTCATTTATCCCCACTGGGTTCTTACAAGCTCTTTTTGACTTCACACAGAATCAGCTGTCAAACACAAATGCATCACATCCATGTGAACGTCCGTACTTCTTGCTTCAGACTATCCTAGAGGCTCAACTGAAGTTTTGTTCTCCTTCACTACCAGTGCTTTTGGGATAAGAGGGCATCACAGCTTTTTGTTAAATGTACAAGTAGGAATCTGGTAAAAAAAAAAAATCCAGAGAACGTGCAAAGATGGCATAGCTACTGTATATGTTAAAGTTCGTGTGGAAACAGAAATTTACAACTCTAAAGTAATTGACAAATTTCCAGTTTTAAGAAAAGCTCTCTCCACACATGCACCTGCAAATAGCTGCAGCTACCTCTGTGTGCACCTGGAGTCCCTCTGCCGGTGGAGCAACAATAAATATTGACATAAATAAGCTCAGCAGCTTCCTTTCCTGAAATCACACTGTTTGCCAGTTAAAGCCAAATCAAACTAGTGAAGCCCTGATACTGCAACAATTTAGCACTTGCTAAATCGTTTTATGGAAAACACGCAAAGAAACACACACCAAAAAAAGGATACACATCATTTTCAGTCTCAAGCAATGCTTCAGAAGTAACACCACCAGCCATACCTGAAATCCAGGTTTTTAAAGGAGGGATTTGCTGCTAAGGCTGCGAAAGGCATCCCTCCCAAACCACGACAGCTCACACTGGGGCATTATCCCACACTCTGCCCTTTGGAGAGAGCCACACAAAGCAGCTGGAAGCGCAGCCACAGAGAACACTGAGAAGTAGGGCAAGCTCCCAAGGCCCCCCGGGCCAGCACTAATATTGACACAGCACATTAGGAGCAGAATTGCAGCAGCTGACGACTCCCTGCCCAGCCAAAGCCGTGCTCAGGACTGCTACAGGACAAGGCAAGGGATGGCAGGACAGTGAAACCACAATGACAGCCCAAAGAAGTCCTTTAGCAGGACAGTAAAGGTAAAGTTAGATGCCTCACTGCACCATTTGCTCAATAATTAAGTGAATGCTCTTGGCTTCTACTGCAGCACTAGCCACTTTTAATGCTTCATTCTCTCTTCCTTGGATAAACTGGAATTTCTGTGCAATGTGACTCTTGCTCAAGGTGAGCCCCAAACACCCTACAATGTGAACATCACTAAAGCCAGCATTTTGAACGGTTTTGGTTTTGAGGCTTTGTAATTCCAGCATTCAAAGCAATACCTGATGGAGCAAATCAAGTGATAGTTTAGGGAAAAACCATCCGAATGTTGCTTGGAGAAAGCTGTATTTGTGTAGCTCAGGATAAGCACGAGATGCTGCTGAAAACCTCACAGCAAAGTTTCACAGAACAGCTGACAGAACACCTTACTGCCAAGGGGATGGCTTTAGTTCCTTTTTCATTCTCTTGTCAATCTTCCCCCAGATCTCCCTTCCAGTACTCCAGCAGAGACATTTATCAAGTCCCCATAGCCTGCCTGTGGAGTGTGCTGAATTCATCAGGCTGAACAATAACTTGAGAGAAAGCACAGTCTTCTGGGGGCTCAGAAATCTCAATCGCCTCGCTGAAAGGTCAGACGATACCCAGAAGCAACTCAAAGCAAGGGGAAGAGACATGGCAGAGAAGGGGAAGGGAAGACATGTCCCATTCAACTACAGTAAGCAGTTAAAACATCCCTGTTACAGCCTTTCTGCACTTTCAAGATGTTTTCAGCACTCCCACAGGATTTGTTTTCAACACGCAAACCCCTCCTTGGTTTGAGCAAGACAAGGTGTGCTGAAACCTTTCCACTGATCCCCATCTGCACTGTGACATTTCCTCTGCTCTTTTGTGAATGACAAGTTATGAACATACAGACACAGTAGAGGAGTATTTCCATCCACTCCGCAGTCACTGCTGCAGTGGGAGTATAAGCTTTATTTTCTTGAGAACAGCCTACAGCAATAGGACAACCCTTTAGAGAAATGCCTGCTATAACATATTCCTTTTTTGTGCCTCTGTGCATTCATGCTGGGGTTGAGAACCACCAAATTTCCAAACCTGTGACATTCAGCAGCAGAGATGTAGCTGGATACAAGCCTCAGACTTGCATTTTCCAGACAGGCTTTTAAATCCATGATTTCTAATTTAAATCGGCAGTCAAGTCTGAATGAGTACTTTTACATTACAACTGAAACTGAAGAAGTTTTAAAATTGCTGCTGTATTTGGAAGACTCATCTTCCCAAATCATGACAGCCTTTACAAAGGCAGAGGAATGATCAGGGAACACTGGCAGTTCACTTAACGGGATCCTTATTGCTATGCAGACATCTCAACCATTACAAAATTTTAAAGTAATGGAAATCCAAGTGGAGGAGAACAGTGTGTAATAGACACACACATAAAAAAAACCCCCAAAAGATAAAAAATCCTGCCAAGACCAAACGTGGGCAACTGAGGAAGAAAACCCGTTCAGAAAGAACCCAACACAACAAACCACAGCCACCCACCCTAAAAAGGACTCTTCATAAAACTGAAAGCTGCATGCTTGATTTTTTTTTAATGATTTCTTGTCCTTGACTCAAAGATCCATCCACACAACAACTTCCTTCCCCTCCTAATCAAGAAGGGATGCAACATAGAGCAGAGGGACATCTGACTAACTCTCACAACCAGAAGTTTTTCCAACCCATTGTTTTAATTCCAAAAGGGAACATTCCACGACCCACGCAGTCTGATCCCAGTGGACCTAGGAAGGATCACTAGACAGTTCACATTCCTCCCCAAAAAAGCACAAGCAGGTTTAGATGATTTTATTTCTGCAAGTAGCACACTTGTGCCAAATATTAATAATGCAGTCCCTTAGTTACCACTTACAAATGCTCATAATTATTTACAGCTCCTGAACAGAGGATGATTTGGATAACATCCAAAAAATCCACAGCAATTAAATTTATTAGAAAATGGAAAACTTTCTACTTTCATTCAGTAGAACAATCAAGGCAATGAGTTCTGCTTAAGGAACAATGAAATAAACTGGTCCTCTTCAGCTTAGAGAACTGGCGGGACCAAGACCTACAAACTCATGAAATGTCATGGGGACATGGAACAAAGCTTGGCGGAAAGGCTCAAAACAACACAGCCCTCCACATGAGGCAGAAGGCTGTGGAAACTCTCTGCCAGGTAACAGGAGGCCTAGAAGCTCCTGTGGTTTGCACAGAGAGGTAGGACCAGCTCATGGGAAAGGATTCTGCTGAGGGTTACCACTACACGTGGCCTGTGAAGTCCATGAGCTGAAAATAACTGTGGGCCCTAATCCTACTCTTCATCAGGAGCAACTCACAGCCCTGCTGGAGACACAACTCTACAGCAACTTTATGGCTCTTCTTTATGGCACACAGTGGTCTCTCTTGCCTTCATTTGTCGTCAGTAAAAGAACATCATCTCCATTTCTAAGTATTCAGAAAAACTTCTGTTTACAAGTATGATACACATGGAATACTCATAGGGAAAGTGTGAAATACACCATGTCCTCAAAAAACCCTCCCAGGTCAACTCTGTTTTAGGTTAACTCACCTGCAATTACCACCCTACCACCACTCAGCACCAGGTGGAACATTTGAACTGAATCAGCAGGCATTAGAAGTTTAGCAAAGCAGTTTGTAAAAGCTTATCAGAAAAAAACCCAGTCTAATACAGGAAGCCCAGTTTATATGTTTGGTGTCTGCTTTTATAAGTGGAATTTCAAATCCAGTTTGAACAGCTGAACTCCGCAGCAGCACCCAGAAACAAGCACTGAGCAAGGAACCACATAAAATTCAGCAGGCACAAACCACCCAAGGCAAACACCAGAAAGGCAAGCCCAAGCCTCACCTTGCCAAGCACTTCAGTCCCTACACACTGCCCCACTCACCTCAGATCTCTCCTGCAGTACCAGATCTTTCCTATCATTAAGCAGAGCTCTCAATTCTCTTTTTAGAAGAGGCCAAAGGAGCCACTAAAGAGGCAAACTGTTACTGATGATAGAATCATTAAGGTTGGAAGAGACCTCCAAGATCATCAAGCCCAACCTTTGACCTTTGATTACACACACGAAAAAAACCAACCACATGCTCAGAACAGAAAAGAATCACATATTTCAGAGGATCAGGTACTAAACAATAGAAACAAAGAGTTCTGGGTTTTTTTAGAGTCCTACTTTCCTGAAATGTTCACTTCAATCTCATGCGCTATTGTGCCCTGACTTAATAGAGAAATACATACACTTTTTGTACATGTGTTTTCTTCAGTCACTCATCTGGTGCTCAACTGAAATGCTTTTTTATCTGTTGAAGTCCCTTCAGCTCTCTTCAAAGGTTCTGTCTC
The DNA here is from genome assembly GCA_013397315.1 of Donacobius atricapilla. Taxonomy (NCBI): domain Eukaryota; kingdom Metazoa; phylum Chordata; class Aves; order Passeriformes; family Mimidae; genus Donacobius; species Donacobius atricapilla. The sequence continues at coordinate 104,362 of WBMY01018418.1, forward strand.
CTCTTCCACATGCATTAAATTTATTTGTTGTCCCTAAAGGTACAAGCTTAAATTTATATTCTCTAAATTCTGAAGTAACTGACTAAACACAAAATATTTACCCCGAGTAACTTAACTGACAAATGTAAAGGCACTTTCATTACCCTCATGTTAAATCACTCCATCTTTGTTTTCCTAAATATAAGTATCAACTCCTCAGGTTTCTCTCCCACTTTTGTCTCCTTCCAGTATCAGTGCTCGAAATTTTCACCTTACGGCAAATCACTGGTATTAAAACTTGATATTCTTATTCCAAAATAAAGAAGTGTTATATTATGATCAGTTTACTTATTGAGAATACAGCCCAAAAGTGATGTTTGCTTTGCATTTAGTTTTGATGAACAAAACTCATGAGTATTACATTTTGTGTATGGTTTAGAGAATAACAACATTAGAACCCCCTGTAGTATTTTTAACCTTTTGACTTGTTTTGCTGCAAGAGTCTCTGTAGTCCCCTTCTCTCTGCTCCAAGTCTCTCTGGCCCTCCCTGTCCTTCTCAGCCTGGTAAAAGCTGTATGTCCTTGCACTTCCTTCTATTCAAACACAGAGTACAGATAAGCAGGCAAGTTTTATCTCAACACTGATACCAGATTCATTCATATCTCTTCCTCTGTACAATCATTTGTTCTGCTCTCCTCTGCTGCAACAGGAGGCAACCTCATCTACTATTTTATAGGACACAGTGATATGCTGTAATTCAGGTCAAAGTTTACTTGACAAAGATATCCTGGAAGAACTGATGTGTTGTAAGAATCCCTTACCTGCCTCCCACTTTTTCTGTTCCGAAGCTTAGTTCTTCTTGTTCCTAACTCCCAACTTCTCTAGCCTGAATATCACTACGGCACCTATCTGCTATTAAACCTCATTTCATTTTCTCCTACCAGATAATGTTATCAGCTCATTGACTGAAGGATTAATCCAGCAAATTGCTTTTTCCTCCTCTAAGTAAGTTTAGTTGCGCTCCTTTCATCTGACACTCTAAATTTATGTTTGCAAAACAGTTCATTCCTTGAACTCCTTTCAGTTTTCTATTCACACTTTATCAAGTCCGGGAAAGTATTAAAGTCATGACATAATTAACATCCTACATAGATCAGCCTACCTTTGAGTCCAGCTCGATATCCTTGTTTACCAAGGCACAGATTCTTTTGTGCACCTCTCCAACGCTGCCCTGGGAACTGCCAGTCAATAAGGTCCTGCCACCCTCAGTCACTTCCTCTTGGAAGTGTGACACACAGAAACAGGACTGGCTGCTAGTTCGAAAGGGCACACATATTTCTCAAGCAAGCCAAGTGGAAATTGCCAGAATCAGTGCCACTGACTAATCCTTGCTCAGCTCACACACAGTAACTATGAATCAGTTTGACACTTTATTTAATACAGGGCTAGGTGGATTTTTATACTGCAGCACACACTCCTCTTTGGGAGATTCAGGTGACAGAATTCACAGTATTTCATTAGTTGAGAAGTTGAAAATCTAACCTTTCAACCCTTTGTAACTGCAAGAGCTTTGAACCTCCTGGCTCCAGCACTCAGCTGGGTCCTCCCATACAGCACTGCTGCTTACCTAACCCCACAGTGAACGGTTCAGAGATCCAAAACAGATTCAACATAATCCTGTAAAGAAGTAATTTTTTAAAAAAACTACAAGTCTGAGTAGACGACAGTAAGGTGATTCAGAAGTCAAACAGATACCAGCACTGTACAATGGAGGGGAGAGACTATGAGCTCACCAGTGAGGGCCCATTTAACTTCCCTCGCAAACACACACCTGAACGTGGCAGCTCACAGGCCAGCTCTCAAAGGGAGATTACAGCACAGGTAACCCCACAAAGCCTCCAGGGTAACAGAAGCCTTCAAGGAACACTCCTGAAGTGCACTCGTTTTGTTTGTGAGCTGCTACTTTGGATAAATTTGCTCCTTTTCTAGAAGGCTGTTTTATCAACACCCAAGTGAAATCCACCTCCCATCCCCAGGAGCACAGTCAAGAAAGAACCTGGGTGAATGTTACTCAGGTTAGGTTTGAGAAACACTGCTCAGTGTTGGGCTGGCACACGATGACCTGCACTGAGATGATCAGCGCCTACAGCCTGAGCAGCGGGAACGCGCCAACTATGAAGATAAAAGCAGAGCACAGCAACACAAGGAGCCACCAGGAACTAAGTGACCAGCCCGTTGAAGGGTGGAAAAAAAGGAAAAGCTCGCATGTGGAAATGATTGGGATGAGGACACTTCTGGAAGGATGTGTGGAAAATACAGAACTACCCCGTGCGGAATGATTGAAGAGAAACTCACCCGCCGCTGCCAAACAAAGGCTCGGCCAAATTCCGTCATAGGGAGGAGTTAAAGGGGATATGCTGGGCTGTATTGGAGGTGAAAAACTAACCCTTCACTCCAACATGCAGTGAGGTTTGCTAGAAAGGCAATCAAAGTTAGCTGTACTTATCCATAATGTGTCTCCTTTAAGCTAGTGCATCAAAGCTCCTCCAGGTGTTGGAAGGGCAGGGAAGTTTCTTTTTCTGCTTCCTGGAAGCCTTTGAAATCCACCTGCCAGCCACTCCCCCAGGCAAACCTGAGAACCTGCACCAGTATTATTCTGTGACCTGGTTGCCAACACAGCATCGCTCCAAAACACCGTCATTGCCATAAAACACAGGCACAAAAGAGCAAACAAAAGGACAGAAAGCCACACACAGGCAGTTCTAAGGGTGAATTCTTGAGCGCCTGTGTTTGTAAATAGAGTCAGAGACCAGCTAAGACACCGGTTACCAGGTTTCCCAAAGTCACCAAACAAAATTCAACAGAAAAACGGAAAAATGGGTTTCACTGACAAGTAACAGAAACCAGTATTTTTCCAGGTTTGTCAAGGGGCACCATCATTCCCGTGTGTTTGGGGCTACAGGAAACTAGCAAGCCACAGAAATATCCTAAGACTAGAGGACGAGTCGGATGAGCGACCAAATATTTGTTTTAAAAAATAACACATCTGAAATGTGTGCCAAAGAAAGTAGATTACACAAGTGTTACAGCACACCATGAATGAATCAATGGAGGCTTAAGCACTTGCCCGAGCAAATCCTGTTCTAAAAGGCATGTCCATTTTGTCTAAAAAACAGCAAGAACTCTGCAACATTAATTTAAGCACTTAAAGGAACTTTTAGAATGTTAAATAATGACCATCAATATGCTACAACACTACCTGGGTCTCTAATGAGATACCAATAGGGCACTTTTTGCTCACTTTTTTGTTATGTAGAAGTTTTTCTTTTTTTCTTTTTTTTAGTTCTGCTTCTTTTAAAGGTGTGCAATCATTTGGTCTTTATCAGTGTTGAAATGCTCTAGAAAAAAAAATAAGTCAATTCATTTTAAGTAGAAGGGATGGATTCTCCTGTGATCCACTGGGTTAAACTTTGTCTTACATTTCATTTATATTCCAAATAAAGTTCAAAATTTTTAGTAAATCTCTTTAATAAGGACACATTACAGCCTTAGAAAGTTTTTCATGCCACTGAACACAAGAACACTTCTGAACAGCTATTTGATAAGAACATCAAGAACAAACTATGGTGCCAATGTTTCTCTAAATGGAAGCCTGGGTAGGTTTTAGAAAGCTTTTCTTCTTGAAAACAGAATATTTAAACCAACTGGCAGCAAGATGAGACCAATGCCAAGTTTGAGAATCATTCTTAAACAGCAGTTCAATATCTTTTTATTTTATTTTTTTTAAACTGACAGGTCCCCTCTTCAAAGGCAGCAGAGATGCGCACAATTAATGGAGTTCAAACCATGTATTGTCTTGGAAAAAAAATCTTCTTCCCCTCAGTCTCTTTCCTATACTCGATTTCCTCCAGACTTCCTGGCAAGTTTAACTGGAGACATTGCTGGGTCTCTGCCCATTTTACATAAATTATCAGTTTGACAACAACTTGGACACATAAGTGTTCAGCTCTGGCAAAGTCAGGTGATGGTGGTGAATGAGCTCCTGAGAGATTTGTGTATCTGAAACGCTTCTATATTTGTTCATCTGGAAACCCAGATGCACACGGGCCAGCGAGGGGAAAGGGAAAAGAGTCAGAGGTCTGCCTGAGTTGCTCTTCCTTGTTATAAAAGAGCATTTTTTAAAAATGGCACAATAAATACTGAAAAGCTCCACTGTATAGCTCCAGAGATGAAAGTAAAAAGTTGCTTATTTTTCTGGCTTCTGGGTTTCAGTACCAAAGCCAGATTCTTTCATCCAATTTTTATGTAGATTTATGAAAGAAATGACCCAACACAGCTTAATCCAAAAATACTCTGTCACAAAGCCTCTTCTTCCACATGAAGGCTGCAGTGTAACACATTTAAAACAGCACTCTTCACACTTCCTGCCTCTCCCACCTCTCCTTCAGGAATACTCACTTGGTGAGCTGCTTCCTAACCCACAAAAGCAGAAATGTTTATGAAGCCACAAGTTGTATGGCATCAGCAATCTCAAATCACTCTTCTGGAGCAGCTTTGAGACCCAGCAGATTCCCCAGGCCCGGATCTTTGCCCAAACACAAACACCACCACGGAGCAGAGGGACAGGATACATGGATGGAAACTCTCGGCCAGGAAAGCGTTGGAGCACTGCTGGAAGCTGCACTGTCCGTGGCAACCCAGTTCAAATGATCATCAAAACTGCCATCCAGACTCATCCAGCTGCCCTCTGGTGATGCAAAGAACTCACATGCCATTATAAACCAAACTGCTGGGCACCAAAACCAGGATTTTGTCCTGTCTAGGTACCACAGCAGAGCCCTGATGGTCCTGCCCTGAACAGTGGCATGTTTCCCACGTGTTCCTTGAAAATCTGCAAAAAATCCATCAGTCAGACCAGAATTCTTGGGAGGAACACACAGAGAAAGCACAGTCGGAAAAGTTGCACAATGGCATCAGCTGCATCCCATTGTTAAAATTTGCTCTAAAATGGTGAGCTGATAATCTCCACCAGGAATGGGAATTTAGAAACAGTTTTTCCAATAGCTGACTGCAGTAATCTTCTCCTCTGGTGGGCTTTTTTCCCCTCATCATCTTCTTCTTGATAATGGCAAAAGCTTTAGAGTAAGACAAATAAAGAGCCACTCCAGCTAAGAAAATACAGCAGACATTTGCTATGGAAGAGTATCATGGTCAAGTCAGATAAATGAGGACAGGAATTACCTCATTCAACAAATAATGCCAAATACAGTAATTGAGACCTCATTATTGCCAGCTGAGATATCTTAAACAGAGTGAACTAGATTTTAAAATGCTGTAATAGGGAAATACCCATCTTTCTTCAGACTGTCTCCTGGCCAGACAAGCTGACCAAGTTGCACGTCTCAGATGGAGAAAGATGTATTTACGTAAATGTCCTAAAATTTCTAGCAGAAGCGAAACAGAAAATCCCAACACAAACCCAAACTAGCATAAACTCTTATATCTGTCTTTCTATTTAAAATAGGAATATCCAATTGCTGGCCTTGTATTTCTAAAATACAGATAACTTCTAGAATGTGGACCCAAACTACATAGAAAGCATTTGACAACATTTTAAACAGATTGTTCTTTAATTGCAGCACACTTCCAATGTAATTCCAATTACACCAATGTTTTATGTGACAAGTTCCTCTAAGAAGTCACTGAACCTGACTTGACAGGTTTCTAAAATAAACTGCAATATTCAGAGGCTGGTTTGGTCATTGTAGTGAAAATATATTTTAAAATAAGAAAAAAAGGAAGAAACTATAAAAATAGGAAGAAAACAACACTATTTGTACTAGAAACTTCCAAGCCAGAGTAAAATGGTTATAGATTAAAACCACAGTAAAATGTTACTCTAGGGCAGCAAATTTGCCAAATATCCTGGGGCTTTATTGGATTGATAAGGAAAAAATAAAGCAATTCCAGGTATCAGAGCCTTCTAAGATCACAAATACATGTAAATTTATGAATTTGGGTCATATCCTGATGATAACACAAAAATATTCTAAAGTATGTTGAGGGCAGAGTGTTGATACAGACTTTTTTCCATTAACTCATTATGAATTAATTTCATCAATAACAAACCAATTTGCAAACGCAAATGCCAAGATTACATGAAATGTTGTGGCAACAAAGCACACTGGGAAAGGGAACAGAGGAATAAATGGGCCTCCTGTTCCTTAGGCAACAATTCTAGAACTTTAAACTGGAAACCCCAACGTGGTCAAAACAAGGTTAAAAAAACATAAACCTCCAAAACAAACATCTGATTTTCTTGCAATCTATTCCAGACTACAGATTCTATCCCTGAAAAATGACCAGGCCATTCAAGTCTATGGGCAAAAATAAATATTATTTTCCAAGATTATATGAAAACTAACAAGCCAGTAGCCAAAGTGCAGCAGAAAGCCCAAAACTCAAGGAGATTTAAAATACAATTATCAGAGGTTCTTGAGTGAAAGATAAAAATATCAGCAGAACTCAAACCAAAGCCAACTTGCGGCCACTCTCAACAACTACAATGCATACACACAACATAAAGGATGGAAGTTTTGATATTTTACTAGATCGTTTTGCTTCAAAATGGAACAGAAGTCCTAAATTTTGTAACACTCCAAGAAAAATCCACAGACAACAAAGGAATCCATTCATAACAAGGAAAAGAAAACCCAACCAAACCAGTCCAAGGAAACTATACAATAACAGCTTTAAAAACAGAAAAAAAAATCTTACCAAAAGAAAAAAAAGGAGAAAAGGTAAAATAAAAGTTTATTATCTTTACCTTCTGCTTTTTCTAGGAAGTAACTTTCTCTTCTCACTTTACCAGCTAAATATTCTGCAGTACAGCATTATTTAGCAATTTCTACCAGTCCTTTTGATTTTGTCCATTTTGGTCAGGCAAATTATAAAAGGCCAAGGCACTTTAAGGAAGTTTCCATGATAAAAAGAACTTAAGATCAATAATAGTAATAATTTCTGCGTTCTCTGGTGGTCTTACTTTATTCAGCCTTTAAAACCTACATCAATCCCAAGTGGATAATAAAAACTTAAAGAGTTTTCTGAGCAATCCTGTATCAAGAATACATCCAATCTTTAAAATACATGGATTTCATCCATTTGTTTTTTAGCTGACACAGAAAGGAATTAAGGCAAAGGGCTGCAACTCAATGAGGACCTAAGAATTACCACAAAATGCCTTCCTAGGAAAGTGATTTCAGACACATGGCGCCAAAAGATGCTGCCTAGGAATCACCAAACATCCTTCCCAATGCTACAGCAACTGCCCATGGGAAGACGGATTTCCATCCCAGCCACACAGGGAACAACTGCGAAGGATTAAGCCATGGTGCCACTAAACTGCCTTGTACCTGCGGAAAACAACCCACTGACACCTGCAAGGAAAATCCAGCCAAAACCAGCCCAGAAACTACGGCCATGTGCCTCAGCTGCTTGGACTCATGAATGGGGCCCTTTAAGTCAGCAGAGAACGTCAACACCTTGGGCCCCAAGACACATGGCTTGTTAGTTTTCCCCTCCAAAGCGCTGCCAAGGAGATCTCCTGCTCTCCAGGCAGCCTAGTGGCACCATTCCTGCACAAGGCCAACCTAGGAAACACCAGCAGGGCTCCAGCCCAGGGCCACCAGCTGCTCTGACATCAGCAGCTGACCCAGAAGCGCATCTGACACAGCAGACATCCAATAACAGCTTCTCAAATGGCAGCAGACTGAAAAGGTTACAAATTCTCAGTGTGCTGCCTAAGAAACACCTTTTTGCAGCTGCAAAGGGGAAAAGTGTGACCTGAACAGATGAATCCTTGAAGGCGTGGGTCCTCAAACAATCCTGTACTTTACACATGAAGAACCCAGTATCAGCCAGTTCTTGAATCGAATTAAACTACAAACCAGGAACCTGAGCATCATCTAAAATAAATTTGAAATAATACCAAATACAACAGAAACTATCAATCTGCTTTGGGGCAAAGACTGAAATGTCAGACTATTTTTTTTTTAGGTAACGAATATTCCAGACTATCAAAGCCTAAAGATGCTGTTTTGATATGCGTTTTTCTGCAGAATGGATTTAAAAAGAAATTACATTTCTCAACATCTGGTGAAAGATCAGGTTTCCAAGGAGATGAAGTCTGGGCCTTAGATAAGTAGCCTTACTGCATTTTTCCAACAAATCAAGGTAAAAAAGGCAGGTGCAATATGCAGTTAATGGCAGTGAGTTACCTCCATATTCACCCCATTCAATGTGCAGCTCAATTTAATAGACAGCACAGGTTAACCAACAAAGTTCAGAGTTCTTAAATACAAATAAAACCAACTGGATAATCACAACTGAGATTTCTTCCTCACCCAAAAAAAAACCCCCATCAAAACTTAAAAAGGCTTTCTAAATAACCCAATACACCAACTTTTAGGGAGAAAAGCCTTCTGACATTTTAAGTGCATCATTTTTCTGCTCCAGTGTCTTGAGTTTCAACTGTGTAACAACTGAGAATCAGTCTGGATTTGATCTGACTAAAGCTGGAACATATTTCCTACTGCAATGCAAGACCACCACATCCATATAGATATATATACACATCCCACAGAGTACTCCTTTGCTTCATCCATCATCAATCTACTGCCCAAAATCTATCTACAGCAGCTCTTACAGACACTGAAAGCTCTTTCCCCAGGCTTGAAAATGCCATCAACCACTTCATTTGCATCTTCAAGCACCTCCGAAACACAGACCATAATTTCTGTGGGCTGATCAAGCAGAACTTTTAATAACCAAATTTCAAAAGTTGGTAACTAAGTTCCAGTTAGCTACTGCATTTATCGAAACCAATTATTTCAGGCTGAAGCTCTCAAAATATGATGACAGTCAAAAATTAAAGTTTCAAAACATGTTCAATGTATCAAAATAAATAGAGAAAGCTTAAATATTGCATTCTGTAAACTCATTGAGAACCAAAAAGCTACACAAGATTAAAAATATGTATTTATTTTGGGCTTCTCTCTGCAGTCATTTGCATATTATATGCCTTTATACAGCTTTTATTGAAGACAACTAACTTCAGAGAACTTCCTAACACTTGGGGATACAGGCAGCTGCCTCTTACTACTTTTCTGCCCTTTTTTAAAAGCAGAACTATGGACAAAACTGGTGGTAAAGCTAAGAATGAAAAGCACGCACGTTACAGAAAAACAGAAAGTTACTACAGGATGCAACAAATTTACTTTATTTCACTTTACAATGATGTATTCCTTCGGGTTTTCCTGTAGCTCCTGTCAAAGTGTAACAACACAGGCAATGGGCCCTGTGCTGAGAAGAGCTTAAAATATTATATTCGAGCATGAAAACAGCACTTCTGTACTCATGTAAATACATCAGCTGCATGTCTCCTAGCACTTCCAACGTCCTTGATATCGATTCCCTTGGAAAACCTGCCTTCCTCACCTGCGGCCCACGGGCTGCAGCTCTCACAGGTCTCAGCTTTGCCATCAGCCTTGCACAGCATCAAAGACCTGCGCACAACTCTAAGCTCCACCAAACAAATCCAAAGAATGCCCTCTGTTCTTATTCCTGGCTGCCCCAAAGAACCCCTGAGAGCGGGTATTCGAAGAGAAAAAGAAGTCTCCTTCAGAGCCCCCCCACAAACATCACCTTCCCAATGCATCCCCAGCCAAGGGTCCCCAAACACAGCAGGTCTCGGGAGCACGTGGTGACAGGGATGTGGCAGCAGGCCCTAATTCCAGCTCTGGCTTGGTGGAATCCCAGCTCCAGCCACCCGAGCTTCCCAACGCCCAAACCCAGCTTTCTTCACGTTCCCTGTGGCGCCTCTCTCTTGTCTTCTCTTCCAAGGAGCTTCTTTTACAGAGCCTGATCCTTCACAGCCCCACAAACCACAGCTGGCACCCAGAGTGACAACGGAAATGCGCAGTGTGGAAGAGAATATGGGATAAAACAGCATAAAACCCCATTGAAATGCTGTGGCTGTAGATTATTACACACACTCAGTTTCTACAAGCAGGGATAAAAACCCAGGAACGGTCACGAGAAGCACAAACCCACAGAAGTCAGGAGGAGTAAAGCCTTTCTCCTTAATAAGCAGCTGTGGTTTAGAGTAACCAGAGACAGGTCTGTAGTTCCTGACGCTTCAAAGAGCTATTTACATTTGCATATTCCTGGAGGATACAAAACATACATTCTGAAGAGGGCAGAGTTTAACCTCAGCCTTCTGCAAGACCTTTTACAGAGACAGTTAGACAGAATTAATACTTAATTGGAACAAGCACTCTTTCTTCTCTCCCTTGCAGACTTAGCTGCAGTGTGTATATAATCAGTCATTCACGTTTAAAAAGCCCTTTTGATAAAAGAAAAGATAAACAGGCAGGTCAGGTACTTTTACTATGAGCATGTGAAAAAAAAAAAAAAAAGAAAGAAACGCAGTATTTTGAACATTGAAGTTCCAGAATTAATAAAAAAATCTATCTAAAGACTGAATTTTGAAAAGAGATTAGGTCATGCTCTGCAGCTGACCCTTTCTACCTCACGCACTAAGGAAATACCTTGAAATTCCAGTAGGCATATTTGCTTCCACGGCAAGAAAACACACCCACTTGTTCCTTCACCGTTGTTTTTCAAGTACGAAAATCTTCCCCTAAACTGTTATAACCGAGGCACTGGAGTAACAGAAACCTCAGCGACTAAAAAGGCAAAGCGATCCCCTTGCCTCCCCAGGCGTAAAATCCCCATCCCGGGAAGCCACCTTGCTGTTCCCGCTGTGTTACGCTCGCTGCCGGAGGAAAACCTTCCTTCCCCCGGCGACGGGCAAGGCGCACACAGGTGTGTCCGCCAGGGCACCGGGATGAGGGGGATCCCCGGGAAACACCCCCGGCAGCTGCCCCGGTGCTCCGTGCCGGGAGCCCCGGGCCGCGGGGCTGGCACCTGCCCCCGTGCCACACAGACCGGGAATTCCCAAGTACCGCCATCCTTCCCAGCTTCCACGCGGGGCCTCCCCGCCCGCCGAGTGCCCGGCGGAGACCCCGGGGCCCCGCCCGGGCAGGGCCGCCCCCGCGGCCGGG
>WBMY01018421.1:0-35480 GCA_013397315.1 Donacobius atricapilla
AAAGTCACTCTAGGACACCAGGTAGAGGATTCCTCCCAGCATACGGTGGAACAACTGTGAAACAGTCCCCAGCTCTCAAGATAGGGTAGGTTATCAAGAGTCCCCAGCTTTCAAGATACTCCTGTAGGTAATCAAGCTCATTCCTTCCCTTTTGGCTATGGCAGTGTAAAGTACAGACCCCTGCCCACAAGTACTAGGCACAAACAGACCTGAAACACCAAAATATTCTCCTGAGGAAAAGTCTTCCCTGAATCTATGGGGGACAGTATGTTTACTGTTTCCATGACAGTTGACTTTCACTTTTTGCATTGATACAACAACTCCCTTTAGAAAACTCCCACTACACAAAAAGGATGATACTGAATTCCCGACATTCTGTAGGAAAAGACAAAATGTTGTGTTCCAGGTAGATGATACGTATTTCAAACAGTCATTCTTCATCTGTGATAGGAAATAATCCATCAAACTGAGTTTAAAATCCAGTCTGAGTTTGCAGCATGCTAGTTAAGTAAGTGTTTTTCTAGCAAGACCAAAACCTGCAATGATTTCTTGCAGGGACTTTTCTTGGAGTACCTTTTAAGAAAGGTGACTGTAACCATGGGTTGCACCTACAACAAAATGTACATCAGCAATTGGATGGTGGCAAGAAGTTTGTGGATGTGAGGCTGTAAAAGGTGGCTTATGTAAGTTTAGGGGGGATGTGCTTGTGTGAAAGTACTGGTTGCCATGCACATTTTGAACTGAAGTTACCTATCAGAACATGATAGAAGGACTGCAGCATTATGAGATTAGGGGCTTTTTCTCTTTAGATGTCTAGCACCCCTGAGGTGTTCCAGCTTCGTTTTGCTTTGCTTTGATTCATTTCACCTCCCCGCTGCCATTATCTTTTTATTATGTGTAGTAAGTTGAAAAGAAAAGCATTACCTTATAGTTTACCATCTCAAAAAGAGAGATGGCCAGCACTGTCTGAAAATTTTGATCACTCTGTGGTGGTCAATATTAAGGGAATCATAGAATATGCTGAGTTGGAAGGGACCTGTCAGGATCATTGAGTCCAACTCCAGGAATGTGCCTAAGAGTGTTGTCCAAATGCCTCTTGAGCTCTGTCTGAACCAGGCTTGGTGCAGTGACCACTTCCCTGGGGAGCCTGTTCAGTGCCGAATCACCCTCTGAGTGAAGAACCTTTTTCTGATACCCAACTTAAACCCCTCCTGACTCAGCTTCACATCCTGTCACTGCTCATGAGAGTGAAGTTTCTCTGTTTAGTTCCAACAAACAATTCAACATCCATGGCATCTGCCTTCCATTAAGCACTGTTAAAAACCTGTCATTCTCCACAGTGTTCATGATCTCTTTGCCAGGAGATTGAACTCCTTTCCTGCAACCCATTTGGAGTCACAGCAATGTGAGCAAACAAAGTTTACATTGTGATGGTGCTTTTTGGTAAGAAGTGAGAGCTAGTTCCAGTTGACACGTGGACTGAAAGAGTCTCAAGGACTCTTAGCCAGGCACCATTCTAGGCAAGGCAGTCCCTTTTGCTAGGGTAAGAAACACATTTTAGAACACTTAAGATAGGGAAAATATAAAGGTGCCATTTATTTTTCCAGTAGAATCTGTTTTTTGCACAATGATGTATAATTTTGGCACTGAAACCAATTTCAGAGATGAACATTAATGTGTTCCTTGCAGTCTTTAATTTCCTTGTAAATTCTTTACAAGGACTCAGATTAATGTATTTATGGTCCATTTCATTCCAATTCATTTAAGTGGTCTATATCTGCTCTTGAATCTCATATGAATTTTATTGTTAGTATAATATTTTCCTGCATTACTTTGAACAGCTTTAAAAGTATAATGTCTTTGAATGCTCTAGTTAAAAAAAAATTATACCCTCAAAATGCTGTGTTACGAGTTGGAACTGTATACTTCGGAAATGATGTTTATAACTCCCAAAGGCATCACAGGGTGCTTTAGTCCGTATGTCTGTCTTCTACTTTCTGTGTTACAGTGTGTATTTGTACTTCCTCACTAGCTTGATACTCTCAGTCTGAAGGCCTAAGTCTGCAAAGACATGAATACTGTACCTCAGCTGAGCACTCCCACAGAGCAGAGAGGGTTTACTCATGTGAGTACAGTTGCTCACAAAAAAGTATTTGCAGAAAAAGGCTTTCCTTTAGTTACTGACTGTAATTGTGAGGACACGTGGTTAATAACAGCACCAAGACACCAGTAAATGGGGTCTGTGTTTATTGCAAATGTGGACACATTTATCTTCAAGTTATTTGACATTAATCTAAATTATTGCTATTATGGTTTAGTATATTATTTTGTGTGAAAAACACATTAGTCCTGTGAAAGGGTAGTTGCAAAAAAAAAAGTGTTGAGTCTTGCTGCTTTATTGTTTATTTGCATTTAGTATACATTTTGGTTGTTGAACTGAGGCTAGGTTCTTAGAGAGGCAGGAAGATAGATCAGTCTGGAAAAATCATAAGTAAGCATCATACTGTGCGTGGAGTTTTGCAACTAGAGTAGTATATGTGTTCAGATTTAGTAATTTTTATGCTTTAGAGCTTTTTTGTTTGTTTTAATATGTAAAGGAATAACCAGAATAGTTCAAAATGCTATTGTAGAGCTAATTTTACACATAGTGGGGGGGATGTTGTCTGAAAAACTAAAATTAGAAAACATTACATAGGCTGCCTTTGGTTTTAGTTTGTTTGTAGAAGGCCCAGCAGGTATCTGTTGATTCCAGATACTTAAGCCAGGGGTCAAGTTTGTGCAGCAACTTGTAACTGAAGAAAGTTTTCTGCAGTGATAAAGTTGCCCATCTGGGCTTGAAGTAAGATTGATGCCTAAACAAAAGCATAAAGGCAGCAAATTTAGGTGGTGGTTTGTTTTGGTGGTTTTTTTTTTTTTTTTGCATGGAAAATTGCATGAAATAGGGTTGGAGATTCAAAGTATTTAAAGTCATTTAGCATGATTTACTCTTGTTCTAATTCCACTGACTACAGTTAAATTAAACCAAGAATTTGGCCTTATAAGTCTACAAATTTCAGTGTCAGGCAGCTCAGGTCTATATAAAGATATTTAAGCTTAGTAAATCAGCAAGAGTACTATATAAATTGTAATGTGTGATAAAAATCTTAACTCTAGTTACGTTATTTCTCTAGAAATTTCTCTTCATTGCTTTTTTATACAAAAGGTCAGAATTGCACTTCTTAGTGGCATTGGGATATGTGGAGAAAAGCAGGATGCTGATACAGAAATATATCAGAAATAAGATTCAGTTCTTACTGCTCCATATGTGCCTACCTTACATATGACAAATCCCGCTGGAGTTAACAGAAATCATATAAAGTTAAGCCTGTTTGTTACTCTTATGAGATACTGGCTTAAGAATCTTCAAGATAAGTTCTGTTCTCAAAAGGCATTATTAAACTCGTGATTTCAGGTTTACAAAATACTATGAACAGTCACAACAGCTTCTGAGACACGTCCAGAGTAACTTTATTAATTGATATTACACCGGACCAACATCCATTAGCAAATCAAAATCACTCTCAGTACCTTCATTTCTCGGTATAATTTTACCAAAAAGAAAAATAAAATCAGAAAATTATAACAGCCACTATGCTGTTTGGATTAATTCTTTTCTCTCTTTTTTCATCTTCTTTGCTCTGGAGTTGTCTAGGATTTGATAATTCAAGGAAAGCAAGCAAAGCAGTTTGGAATATGTTTCTTCATTCACCTTAGAGCATATATTCAGCTGGTGAAAATCAGCATAGTCCTGTTGACTTCTACAGCATTGTATCAGTCTATACCAGTGCAACAGTTGACATGTCAGGTTTTAGTATTTCAAGTCACTTTACCTACATATGCAGTAGGATTCTGTTTTGCAAGATGGAAAGTTACCTACAGTGCAAACTGTACTACCTAGACTACCATTGATATCTATTCACAGGACATGATTTCACTGTATCATTTCATACTTGAAATTCAAGATGTTCTTTTAATCAGGGTACAAACATTAAAAGGTGCGTGTGTTACTGTTTCTTTTAAAGGTGCATCATTTTGGGTTTTTATTTTGTGTGCTTAGTAGTTACTAGTCAGTGTTCTTTACATTCTTTGCATTCAACATTAAAATCACCTTTGTGTGAAATGCAGTATCACCTGCAGAGGTACAGAAAAATGTAACAGTGATTTCTTGAATTGTTACTCAAATATACTGGTTTACCTTTTAGTCATCAATATGACATCAAGGGGCTACAGCATGTGAACTGTGGTATATAGAAGTCTTGCACCATTGCTGTACAGGAAATCTTGCAGACTCTCTTGTCTTATTGCACAGCTGCTGATTACCATATACACATTGGGAAAAAGAAAGTTTCTGCTGTACAGAATGGCTGGGAAGTAACACAGACACTTTGGAAACTCTAGAGCTCCCTTTGCAAGCTTTCAAACAAAGCCCTTTGATCTAACTGCATGCCTGCTCTGTGTCCTAAATTTCACCCTATGGGGCTTTCTGCTTTAAAAACACCCTCAGCTGGGGCTACTTTACGTTGACTGCATTGAAGTTCATCGGAGCATGCACCTTACGGTATTAACATATTCTTTAGCTTTTACAAGTTTGTAAAGATGGTTGACTGCAAAACTAATGTGTCAATACAGCAGAATTAAATTAAGGCACACAGAAAGTTATCAATAATGTATTATATCAGAATTACAGTCCTTTGGAACTGAACGTTTTGCTGCTGGCAGTGCAAGAAAAGCAAAGTTGTGTATTTATTGTTGGGTGCTGAGGGTTCAGTATGAAAACCAATATAATAAAAATTTTCACAGTGTCTAGTTCTCTTTAGTTCCCAAATTATTGAAAAGTAAAAAGGCAAAAAATTAGTTTTGTATTTAAAACTGCTTCACCCTTCTAGCTATATTTTTCTTTTATCTAAAAATGTAAAAGGAATACAAATGCAGTAACTGTTGTATATTAAATACAGAAAATTAGCAACACTGGTTTCTAGTTTTTATGTTTCCAAGTGTTTTTCACAACATCCTGTGTATTCTAGAAAATCTACAAACGCAAACAACCAGACACCAGAAATATAAGCACGTGCACACCCTTTCCAGTGCCTTACTATATACCAATTTTATAAAACTCTACTCTCATTTATCCCAATTACTCATTCCTTGGTATTTTGCTTACCTACGATGAATTCCATTAAAAAAAACAAATTATAATGTAAGAGTTTACTTCTTCTTTCAAAGGCAGAAGACCATTGCTGCAGTTGCTGGGGATGCTGCATGACTCTACACTGGTCTGTTTTTACTGAAATCTTTGTTTTGGTCTAGGCAAACCGTGCTTTAATTCAGCTATAATGGCTTTCAGTTGTCCATGAAATGCACTATTTTCCCCAAACGTTACTTGATCCAGTTGTTGTGCTAAATTTGCATGGTATTTTTGTATTCCTTAGGATTCTGCTGTTTTCATCTTTTAAGGAGCTGAGCACACTTTATTGATTGACTGTTTTCTCATGATTGTTTATTGTCATGGTTTGACACTGGCCAAATGCCAGGCACCCACGAAAGCCTTTCACTTACCCCTCTTCAACTAAAGTTCGGCAGATAGGGAAAAAAATTGATGAAGGGCTCATGACTTGAGGTAAGGACTGGGAGAAAACACTCCAAGGGCAAAACAGTTTCAAATTTAAAGGTATAAGGTAAATTTATTATTAACAGAGTCAGAGGAGGATAATGAGACGCAAAAGAAGCCTTTAAAACACCTTTTTTATCCCCCCCCCCTCCCTCCTTCCCACCAACAGTGCAGGGAAACAGGGCTTGGGGGTTTTGGTCAGTTTGTCACCAGAGATCTTTTTCTGTTCACTCAGGGAGAGGAGTCTTTCCTCTGCTCTGCCATGGAGTCCCTCCTACGGGAGACAGTTCTCTGTGAACTCCTCCAGCGTGGCTCCAATCTCACGAGCAGCAGGCTTGCCAAAACTGTTGCGACATGAGTCCCTCCGGCGGGCAAACAGTCTTTTCAAAACTGTTGTGGTGTGGGTCACAGGGTGCAGTCCTCTAAGGATAGGCTGTTCTAGTGTGGAAACAAGAGCCCTCTCTATCTCTGGAAGCAGGGTCTCTCTCTCTCTCTCTGTTCAAATCTCCCACTGGATCACAAATTTCTCTGGCATCCACCCAGTCTGGTGTGAGTGCTTTTCTCATGGGCTGTGAGTGGATTTCTACATCCCCCATGGACCTCATGGGATGCAGGAGGACAGCCTGCTTCCCCATGGTCCTCACCACGGCCTGCAGAGGAATCTCGGCTCCAGCACTTGGGGCACCTCCTCCTCTTCTTTTCCCAGTGACCTTGGTGCTGCGTGTTGTTTTCCCTCAGGTGTCCTCATTTCCTTGTCTTTGACTAGAAGAAAAACTGCTGCCCATAGAGTACCATTGCCAACAAGTTCCACCAATTCAAAGATTCCCGCAGGATCCCGCAGTGCCGAGAGGCCCATCTTGCCTAGGTTTCACGCTGCAGAGTCACTCGCCATGTTTTCGCCGCCAGCCAGGCAGCCCCGCCACCACTGAGCAGGCAGTGGCGGCTGCCCCACTGGTGCCATTTTATCGCCTCCCTTCGCGTGAGGCACGGGGAGGGAGAAGCCACCGCCGCCCCTGCCCTTCTGTCTGCAGCACAGCTGGCTAGGGGTGGCCAGGCAGGCAGGCCTCGCCGTGGGCCGCGCCGAGATGGCCCCAGCAGCAGAATTCACCACCCCTGGGAAAAAAACTGCCCAGCCCTGTTTTGATTTTCTTCTTAATTATGTCATCACAGAGGTGTTACCAACCTCTCTAATTGGGCCAGCAGCATAATCCATCTTCAGAACCATCAGAGATTGGCTCTGTCAGACATGGTGGAAGCTTCTAGCAGCTTCTCACAGAAGCCACTTCAGTGGCCCTCCCCCACTACCAAAAAAACAGGCTTTGCCAAATCAACACAGCTATAAATATGACTAGTAACATTTCTGGGTATATAGAAATTATAGAAGTGTATGTTTTGAGTCAAACACAAAATGACATATCAGGCTCCAAAACAAGCTGCATTTTATCTTGTTTTACTTCAACCAAAAAAATCCTCATCAAAGCACTGCAAATACAGCTTCAGCTGATTGGAAAGTTCATTAAGTTCTCTTCAGAGCAGGATACAAGTACCTTCTACTAATGTGGTCTCCAAAAAGCCACCAGATCCAGGAATCAAAAAATTATCAGCTCAAGCATTCAAAGAGATGTCAGCTTCTGGATGAAAGCTGACACAGAGACAGAAATTACTGCAAAGCTAATCAGACCCTAAAGCCTCGAAGGATTTTTAACTTAAAATCAGAACTTTGTGCTGCTCTTAGAAACCTGAAGTGACCATGAAAGTCTTCTACAAGCATTAGTTACATAAATTGCAGGTGCGATGCATACAAATAAAAAGCTACTTTTACATTATGTGACGTTACAAATTAATCTTTAAGCACATTATAAGATTAAAAGCAGCAGTCCAGCCAGGGACAGACAAAAAGTGAACTGCAATAAGGTCAGAGTCACAAATATCCATATTAGCCGTAGCTAATTGTGAAAAAAGGGAAAAATAATGGAAATACGTAACATTACCTAAAAGCTACCATAGGGATCTGGATACTATCTGATACTTTATCTCTGTGCTTATAGTGCTCACAGCAAGATGCCACCAGAAGAAAATCCAACGGTCTCTTGACAGTTACGGAACAAATTCCTCATGTGGGAATTTTTTTCCTAGCCCTCATCAGTGAGAGGGTGAGTTCATAAGACCCAATTATAGAAAAGAAAATTAGAGGGAAAAAAATAATCAGGTAAGCAAAATACTAAGGAAGGAAGATATACTAAGGTAGGAAAAAGCACAAATGTTACTCTTCCCTTTACCGACATAAAAGTTCTTTTACTCCTGGCCTCAAAATTATCCAATGACACTAGGCGTCATACCTGTTAGCACAATAGAAACAAATGTTAATGTAAAAATAATTTTAAATGCTGTGTCTTTGTGTATCATTTGCCTGCCATTTACTGAAAAACAGAAAGTAAGATTTTTACAGTATCTGTATGAGTTCTCATTTTGAACTCATACATTGTGTTGCTCCTCGACCTCCCATCCCTTTAATAAACAAGGTCATCTTTTAGTCTCCTTGCTCACAGAAGTCCTTTCCCTAAGTATTTCATCCATTTTTAGAAATCTGATATGTCTGGGTGGATTTTCAAGCCTTTGCAGCTCAGGGAAGAAAAGCTAATTGGGGTCTAATTAATACCGTGGAGTGCCTAGCAGAGGACTCCCTCCTCCCCAGTGCCTGCATAGGGAGGGACCCTGCACCCCTCCCTTCCTGCCATGACAAGTCTTTCTATTTCCAGGCACCAGACTCAAAGCCTCACAGCACAAAGTGTGGGATGAATAAACTCACTTAGCTCAACTTTGGTCAAAACATTTTCTGAAGAGTCATTCTGTCCTGGCAGACTTGACGCAGCCTAGGCATTATCTCTGCTGCTGCAGCTGAGCTGAAGCCCCCGGAGCCCAGCAGCCCGACCGCTGTGCCAGCACACGGGGACACACAGACAGCTCTGCTCCAAACTTGGGGCCATCCTTGAGCCTCCCCGGGCTGCTGCAGCACGGGGGACAGCAGTGCCGTGGGGCAGTCCCCTGGAAGTGCTGGGGTAACTCCAGAGTGGTCCAAATCTAAACATGCCTTTGGGGCAAAGACTTCACCATGCTTCACAAAATGGATATTATAATAGACTTAGCAATACTTCTTATCTCATTTTGTATGTATTTTAATGCAATTAATTTCTTTAGCTTTCAGTGTACTTCTCCAGCATTGCAGGCAGCTCAGGGAGAATTTCTGCCTGGTGTGTTTCCAAAGTAGCCATCCTTGTTTTAGAACATACCAGCTATTTTCTGAGGAATAAAATTTCCCTTATGCACTATCCTGCAATTTTGAACACTAAATTTAATTTGCAACTGAACAAATTTTACTTGCAAATCTAGTATAGTCACTTTCTTAGTTTCCTTCTAGTTCCTCACAAGCTGCTCTTGGTTTTACTAAGCAATTTGGTATCACAAATTCCTGTGGGCTCACCAATTTTTCCAGCTCTTCCCAAGTATGAAGACAGGAAAGCTATTTCAGTAACAAAACCCATTTGTGCTTGGTATGATTAACATATTAACATGTGATTACTTCTCTTCATTTTTACAAAGCTGTGACTAACATGCAGTAATTTTTAATGGTAATGCTTTGAGAAAAGGACATTTGAAATTCTGAGTTAATAGATCCCCATAACTCCCGGGCTTTTCTTGGCACATCTATTAACCTAATGTAATATTAACCCTGCCGATATTACTGTGCTTTATTTTGCACTGCAGATGGCTAACGAGGGATTTTTTTTTCTTTTTTTTTCTTTTTTTTTTAATTTTTTATTCTTATCTCCCCCCTCCCGCCGAAATAGGGTCCAATTCTATGTCAGGACAGGCTGCTATTTCATAATACCTTAGTCAATGCATCTACCGAGGGCAAAAGGAAAAGCAAACACTGCGGTTTCCTCTGTAACTGACCACTAGGTGGTGGATCAAGAGGAGACAAACCTCTCGCCATGAAATCCTGCCCTCTCCTGGGAGGCAGATTCCAGACGGGAGCCCTAAGAGTGCACGTTTACATTTCGGGGCTCCCCCTCAGAGCCCCCTCCAAAGGCTGTCCCGGCGCTCGCCCCGCCGGCGGCCCCTCAGCAGAAGGGAGACATGGAGCTCCTGGAGCGGGTCCGACGAAGGGCTACAAAGATCGTGAAGGGACAAGAGCATTTCTCTTAGGAGAAGAGGCTGAGGGAGCTGGACCTGTTCAGCCTCGAGAAGAGACTGAGATGGGAACTCATTAATGTGTATAAATATCCGAAACGGAGGTGCCAAAAGGATGAATCCAGGCCCTTCTCAGTGGGGCCAAGCAATAGGACAAGAGGTAACAGGGGGAAACCGATGCACAGGAAATTTCTCCTGAATATGGGACATAATTCTCTGTCATGTGCTCTAAGAGGACCCTGCTCAGTGAGGGCGGTTGGACCAGACGACCCACTGTGGCGCCTTCCAACCGGTCCCATTTTGTGATTCCGCGCCTCCCCGCCTCTGCCACCGCCCCAGCCGACGCCCCGCGGTACAACCCCCGCGGCCTCCCCCTTCCTGGCTCCCGGCGCCGGCGCTGCGGCCGCGGCCCCGCCGGGCAGCGCGNCTCGCCCCGCCCGGCCCGGGGCGCCCCGGGCTTGCCGGAGCCCCGTGTGGGGGAGCTGAAGCTCCCTCGGCACGTGCTCGGGGCACCCTGGCAGAACCTCTGATTGCCTTGTCAAATCCGGCAGCATCGTCACTGACGCCTGCTTTGCGATCTGTCGAGGGAAGGTGATTAAGATGCTGGCCTGGTCCGTACTAAAAAAAAAGATCCCAGTGGGAGTTGCAGCACTCGCTGAAGTAGCTCTGATCCTAGCTAAGCCGCATTTCCTTAAACTTGGCGTTCAGCTGTACCTGAGAGGTCTGAAATTAATGTCTACGCTGCACTCTGCTGCCTCGGGAGCCAGGGCTCAGCAGGCAAAAAATGTGCTTCTACACACCTGACTGCAGAGCCTGAGTTCATACATAACTGAGGCAAATTCATCTTTCCTCCTGCTTGTCTTTAAATGTTTTTATACCAGTTAGCCTTTTACCTTCTGTTTGTAATCACTTAAACATTTGCTGCTGAATTTTATGATTTAAATCATAATACTTTTTTTCCCCTTTCTCTGTTCCTTTCTTGTATATGCTATGAGTTTGTACTCAGATGCATTCACATCTTCGCAAACCTTGGTGGAATAGTAAAGTAATAGACACGAAGGACTCAGATATTGTGTAGATAGATGGCAAAGTCCCTTTAATTGATTTGTTGACCTGTCAAAAAAATGGAGTCTACTAAGAAAGAGTTGACAGTGTATTAGGCTCCAAGACTGGATCTATGGTTGAAATGTCCTGTAAGATTTTCAGGTGTGTATTTATTTACTCTTAATTTTCTTTTAATGGGACCTACCAATGCCAGCAAATCATTATGTTCCTTTATACGGTTTATTATGCCATCATGGCATAATGCATACTACAGACAAGTTATAATACAGGACCCTTTGCTCCTCATGTATGATCATAGAGATTCCTACTGTTATTCTCTGCCATGTCCCTTGTTAAATACACCATCGTTTTTGACTTTTTGGAGATGGAAAGTAAACATACTTTTTGCACATCTGCAGGGTACTTGCAGGGCAGTAACAGTACTGCTTGCCCAGAGAACCCTGCCTGACAGAAGGTGCCTTACACTTCTCATGAGCAAGAAAACTATGCAGCAAATACCTTGGGTAATACCTGCTTGCGCAAACTGCCGGAAGAAGAAAATGAATGTGCATATAATCACTTTCTTCATTGAGGGTGCATTTCCATGCTCCGTCTGGCTAGTGACACACAGTTTGGCAAAGTAATGTAAATACTTTTCAGAAATGTTTATTGGTGAAGTAATTCCTCATACTCAAACCCGGTTGAAATGATAAGAGCGTATCTTAAGACATAAATCTCCTAGTCCTGGAATATAGAGCAGTACACAGTCATTAAGAACTTGCTGTGGTAAAGTTAAGAACGCCACTGAAGGGAGGAAGCTTCCTAGGCAGTTATCCAGGGGCAGTTTGAGCACGTAGAAAATCAGCATTTGACAGCTGTAGCCTCTTCTGCAGGTAGAGAGTTTTGTTTGGGAAGTTGTGAGGTGTTCATTACTTGTTAGCTCATGTAGGAAAGTAGCTGATTTTTATTTAAGAGCAGCAGGAGACCTCCAGGTTTTTTCAAAATAATTGCGTAAGAAGAGCTTTCAGATACAAATTTTTGAATGGTAACCAAAAGTCGATGTGCTCACTGGAGTAAACCAGGTTTCTAGTGTATCTAATACATTGAAATTACCTTTCTGTAATGAAAACCGTGTTCAAATAGTGCTATCCTGCATTCCTAAAGGAGCCCCTTTTCCACTCAAAGCTGAACTCAATTATAGAAGTTTCATTCAGTTTTAGATTTGTCATGTGCATGCCTTTCTAAGTGTTTTAACTACTTGAGTGCATACATCCGTCTGCTACTTGTTTCACTTGGCACACCTCTGTGTTAATTTGCCCATGTTAGTTAGCCTTTTTCTGTGAAGTAAAGCAACAAAGCAAGGCCCCAAGAAATGGCAGCAAGTATCCCCTTCAAGTTGCAAAGTCAACTTGAATCAGAAAATGCTCCTCTTGGAGGAGTCCTTGGATTGCTTCAGAGTGGTCCAGCAGGTGAATCTGAGCCAAACTTGTGTGGGCAGTGCATCCTTCCAGCCAGATGCCTCATGCCAGGCAGAGCTTGCGGTGCCTCTCCCAGGACCAATTGTATCCCGAAGAGCTGAAGGCCACCAGCCTGCTTGCAGTCCAGAAACTCAGCACTGCTGTGGTCGCTGCTTCTGCAGTGGGAGCAACACAGGGGAGGCAGCAGCTTCTGCTTCCGACAGCTTTCACAAATGCTCATTTACTGTGCATGGTGGTTTCTGAATGCCTGGTAAAAAGCAGTGTTGGACATGTGAGAGCTACACAGATGGTCAAATCTTCGCTTTGGATCTATTAAATGTACTCTTTAAAAAATTGTCTCAGATTGGGCAACCAAAGCAAGTAATTTTTTTGGCTGTTTTATCTTTTTCCTCATCTCCTAACTGAACAGTAAGAAGAGCGTGTGTTACGTTCTGCAGAAATGAAGTGCTGGGATGACAATGAATGAGATAAGGGGGTATTATGTACCTCCTTTTCACATAAACAAAATATTGTTGACATAAAAATATTATGGAAGAGTTTTTCCCTTAACTGGTGGGGTGAAATATAAATTCTAAATTTTAATTTAATCTTTTATAACACAAAGAGGATGCATAGGTTTGAAAGATGGACTACGTCATAACATTGGGATTATGTATGTTTGGGTTTTGTGCATTTTTCCTCCTTAAAATAGCCCTAAGTCAAAGAACTTTGATACATGTGTAATTGTAGCAAAGTACCTCTGCTTGCTTGTTTTGGTGCAAGAAATATCATGCAGAATTTAGTGACTCCTGTCAGCAATTTTGAAGAGAAGTTTAAAGGCATAGGATCACTTGTCCCAGAGAATGAGAGCTGAAATTTAATTACATTTTCTTCATTCCGAAGAAGAATATTTCAGAAATCACGATACTATTCTTAGTTTACAAAATCACTGCTTAATGAAGGGAACTGTTGTAAGGAACATGGTCTTTTTGTGGATCAGTTTTTTCTGCCACAGTATAACTCCAACTGAAAGCGCTTACTGTTCTTTCTGCCAAACTGAATCAACTCAGTTTAGCTGAATATTTTATATTCTCTAAAACAAGTCAGAATTATTTTTCAGGGAGTGATAAAAGTTTCTGTGAAGAACAAACAAGATATTTTGGTATCATAGTGTAACTGATGAATTTGGTATTTCTTTTTGTTGTTTCACATTCAAGGCTTATATGAATCCCATAGCCATGGCCAGGGCACGAGGTCCTGCCCCAAATTCAGGACCAACAATACAAGACTACTTGAACAGGCCAAGACCAACATGGTAAGTGGTAGTGCCTGTCTACCCTTTTGACCATTTAAGTAAAAGATTTGTTCCCTCTTACTAAAATGTCACTGGTGCCTACTTCCTCCACAGAATATCCAGTAATAGATTTTGAAAGATTTCTTGTCTCTGGCCAAGGTATTCTTTTATAAACATGTATTCAATCTCCTCTTAAAAAAAAAAAATCATTTTGAAATGTATATTTCTCATTTGTCTATGTCTTTTGGCAACAGTTTCTCTGAAGAGAAAAATGTCATTCTACCTCTTTCTCAAATTGTAATACCTAAACCTTGTAGATATATTTAATTTGTAAACAAATTACTTTCTAAAAGAAACATTTTGCTGGTGTATTCTTAGAATCCACTTTACCCTACCCAACAAAACCATCACTTTGAGATATTATCAGCCACTTACTTTATGTTCAATCCCTTTGCCTGCCCTCATGAGACATTAGAGAACAATTTATCCAATTGCAAAGTTAGCTTTAGATCTTTTGGAGGGATTTAATGACTGTACTTAAGTTATTAGGGTTAGGATACCATATGTGTTACATCTAAGATGCTTTCATTCTTCTTCTCTTGGAAGTTCAACCAAGGCTAAACTTCAAAAAAACACTATAGAAAAGTTAGACATTGAAGAAGGTATTTTTAAATGTAAAAATTGTGATCTGTATCCTTTTCATACAGGGAAGAAGTGAAAGAGCAACTAGAAAAGAAAAAGAAAGGATCCAGGGCTTTGGCTGAGTTTGAAGAAAAGATGAATGAGGTTGGTAATGTTATTAGCTGTTAATACATGATTCTTTTTATCTAACATGCTACTTCTGTTATCATTTACAGTGTCAAGTAGCCATAATATTTCACTCCACTCAAGCTTTTAATGAGTAACTGTAAATTGCTGACAACTTGACCTTGTCATAAATGTAAATGTATTTCTAGAAATACATGTGCTTATATCAATAAATTAAACAGTGCATTTTCAGGTATGATAAACCAAAGTCTGTTGTGCTAATATTCACTTGTTGAAGGTCACAGAATCCAAGTATAGTGGAAAAGGTGCATTACCTGGAAACAGGTGTCTTTGGCAAGGAACATACATGCAGTATTATTATGGGAGAAGGCACAAAGAATGGCTTTCAGTCAGATAGGACTATGAAGCACTTGTTTTTCTCTCATCCTAAGCTGATTACAACACGTGCTGTGATATAAATGCAGCTGTTTTGATGTTCGTGTCCTGTACCTACTGAAGATCAGCACGGTATTTAAAAGTTTCACAAGTAACTCCTGTTATATACAAGGGAGAAATTAGTATACAGTAAATTTAACTGTTTCTGTTCGTTCTTGGGTCCTGGTATCTTGAGATAAGCTTCAGTAATCTTCATCATTGTGTGTAAGTTTCTGATTGAAGTAGATTATGCTCCTCCTCTGTTATTGGAAGGGCAGAGTACCCATCATACTCTTGCTGTACCTTTTTGCCTAAGAAGTTGTACCAGGATGTGGAGGACCATGGGGTGCTGTTCTGAGAGGATCGGTTGCTCTGCACTCTGAGTTTTAGTTTGGTGGGTTTGGTTCAGTATTCTGTCGTATTCCTTTCCTGATTTTATCTTCTCTTAATGTGAAATAAGTGAAATTGGCATGCACAGAAGCTACCAACCTTTCAGTATGGTAGCAGGGTAGGAAGGGATGCGGGCAATCATGAAATGGCCATGAGTTATTCCTAAAGTTCCTAAGAACAAATCTTTGAACGCCTGAAAAGATCACAAGTCTCTGAATGAGGCACTATCTCCCCTATTTTGTTGTCAGACATTTCTGTTTAAAACATAACTCTAGCACAGTCTTTAAAATAATGAGGCACAGGCTGTTGGGAGAGACCCCTCAGGTAGGTCTGGTTACCTGGTATATATTTATATTTATATTTATCAAAGTACACAACCCACAGATGCTGCCTCAGTCCATGGAAGCACATTGTACACAGCACTGCCTCCTGGCTAATCTGCCATGTTCCTTTAGCATCTCTGTTCAGCTAATTCACAGTGTGCTGATGTGGGGATCTGTGTATTATCAACCTCCATTGCACAGGTTACTTGATTCCTGATACTTCTGTCCCCTCAGCACAACATGTGCATCGTTGTTGTTTTGCCAATGCACTACCAGTACAGCTCTGTTGTGAGGATCAGAACAATAAAGGAGGGAGCACATGTTGTGTCTGACAGTGCAGATTGAACCTAGCAGCCTTTGAGTTTCATGGGGGCAGGTTGGATGTTTCAGAGCTCTTTAAGAGGGGACACTTTAGATATACCTAGGTATTCCCAGGTGGGGAATTGAAAAGGAGGAATGAGAGGAGGTTTTTATTCATTCATTTGGTGTGCTTGGCCAAACAGAATAAGAGCGTTTCTATGAAGATGTTTATAGTAATTTGACATAATTACTCTGACACCAACAAGGCCCGGAATACACACTAGAGACACCCATACGCTGAAGAAGGGCCAGGAGAAGTTGTCTTGAAGTTTTGTTTTAGGTGATTTTTAGAACTAAGACAAAATCATAGTTTTTCTGGTAGGGTACCCTGGTTTTCTAAAGTGCTCTAGCAAGAACGCTGTGATACAAAAGCAAAAATACCATAATTGATGGCCTTCAAGAAAAATGGCAATCTCTTAAAGCCAAATAACTTGAACATTAGGTGTGAATTAACAGTGTATTTTGCTGAATAATAATCTTCTGTAAAATCAAGTGTATTACAGCTTTGGCTAACTTTATATATTTTTTATTTTCTGTGGGTTTTGTTAAAATTATAATGTCAGGTAGAGGAGAGCTCAAAAAAAAAAAAACCTATTTAGAAATGATCCTCCTTTCACTGTTTCTGTTTGGTTTTGTTTTCAGAATTGGAGGAAAGAACTGGAAAAACACAGGGAGAAATTACTGGGTGGAAATGAGAGTTCCTCCAAAAAGAAAGAGGTAAGTTGTTTTCAGTTGTATACATTCTGTGTTTGGAACTGGATTTATCATCAATGCTGCCAACACAGAATTTCATGAACATGTTTTAAAAGCCAGGATCAAAGTTTATAGACCTAACTGCATGCCAAAAGAAAATGATGCTAAAGTAACATTTATTTTATTCTATTTTTAAGAAAAAGAAAAAGGAAAAGAAGAAATCTAATAGGGTGAGCAAAATTTTCAGTTTTCTGAGCTTTTTTGCATTGGGGTTGTTCCTGTTTGTCATTTAAGTTCTCTTGGAAAGAGAATGTATAGCTGTAATTTTGATTTTAGATGTTAAATTAACTTACTTTTATTTAGAACGGCTTTGCATACATTTGGTACAAGGGAAATTAAAGGGAGGAAAAGAACATTAAATAGATATTATTAAAAGAAAAATGTTACAAGTGGTTTTAGAAGCTTATTTAAGAAAAATGTATGTAAAACCAGCTTCTCAGAAGTAAAATTGTATTGGTTATGCTTTGAAAATGAAGACATTTTAAAGGGAGTGTTTGGATGGGCTTTTGAGTATTTGCCAGACAAAATGCTGCATCTCACAAGCTTCACTTTTTGTTGTGTTTGGTCAAGTTGTCTTCATCTTCCTCTTCTTCATCAAGCTCTGATTCTTCCAGCAGTTCATCTGACTCAGAAGATGAGGTAAGAACTAACCTACTGCAATCTATCATGTTTTGTTAATGAGGTTTATTTAACACGGATTTTGATAATATGTTCTAGAATATTTTGAGGGGCTGGTTTAGATAAAGCCATTTAGTTTCTATGCATTTGATATATATAATAAAATTGTGAATTTTAGACATACATATCTAGTCAATAGTTTCTATATGTACACTACAGATTTTGGTGTCCTGGCTTGTAAACTGGATCCATTTTAACACTGAATTGCTTTTCTAATAGAATCCCTTATCTAATCATAAAAATGCAAAAATACCATTTTTATTTTCTAGCAAAAATCTTTGTTACAGATAATCAGATTCTGCAGCACACATGTAAATAATAAACAGCATCTAGAGAACCTGGATTTTTCACCAGTTTGCGTTTTTTCAATGCAGAAGAGTTATGAAGGCCCTTCACTAAAAGAATCAATTGTAGTGTACTTTATTCCTCAGGAGAACATTATAACATGTAGGAATTTGATGTTTCCCTTTCTTTACATTTAATGTAAATCTTTAATTCTAGTGAGAATAAATTCAAGTTTGTGTCTTTCCTTCTTTTTCTACAATATTTGTGGATAGGATAAAAAGCAAGGGAAGAAAAGAAGGAAAAAGAAGTACCGCTCCTCACGGAAATCTTCAGCAAGCACAGCTTCAGAATCTGAGTCAGACAGCAAGGTAAACATGCAGCTGTGTTGCTCTTGGCAAGGTTTCTTGGTCAGTGTTATAAAGCCATAAAGATTTCTGACTATAACATATTAATACAGGTTTTCATCTTCCACATTTAAAGCCATGTATTCTCACAGGGCCTGAGCTGCACTTCTGTCTTCCACATGCAGTGTGGAATCTGCCTCCACTGGCCACATGCCCGGTGGAAGTAATTGGATCTTTAGAAAATGAACATGCTTTATTCCAGCAATTTGTAGTCATTTTTCTTAATCCAGACATATGCAGCTTTTGTGCTGCTCAAATGTTTAGTTTTGATATTGCATTAACACTTAAAATGTCTTTTGAATATGCAATTTAATTGAACACCATATCTGAAAACGCAGGTATTGCAGGATTGCAGTGGCCAGAACATTGCATTTCTAAATATCTAAGTAGTTTCCTGTTGGACAACTGAGCCTTTCCCAAATGCATATTGAACTGACATTGTCTTTTTCCTTTTCTGAAGTATAGCAATATGTGGGCTTACTGAATGAACAAAAAAAGTGAAGATACATGAGGCAGCATGTTAGCATTTTTCTGTCTTACAGTGTATAGTTACGGTACTTCTTGCTTAAATATTAATAATACTGTGAGTTTTTAAGATTCTCTCTGTAGACTGCTACCTAAAGGGCCCCAGAGATACCCTTACTGCAGAAAATTCCGTGAAAATACCTGCTTAACCTGGTCTGATCAGCAGAGATGAACATGGATGAAGAGAAAAGACTCAGGACTGTTACGTGTTATATGTGGTTACAGCAGTGATAGCTAGTATCCTTCCCAGAGGCCAAGTGTCCTGCAAGGATTCCATACAGACCTTCTCATGCTGCTGGATCAGGAGATTAGCAGCTGCATCAAAATCATAGCTTTTTATATTATTCTTGTCAGCTGCAAGGTAGAAAGGACAGTCTTGAAGAATTACCTTCAACAGACGTAAAAAGACTTGGTCTGACAGCTTTGGAGATTTTTTTCCTTTTTCATGAAATGATTTTCTTGTGATTTGTTTTCCTTTCTATTCAGGATAGCACAAAAAAGAAGAGGTCAAAGGAAGACTGTGAAAAAGAGAAGGTATTTTTATTTCGTGAAATCTTTCGATCAGAAGTGCATGTTGCATACATAATGGATATTTCTTTTTTTAAAATTAAATGCCTTACTTGACATCTGTAGAAATTTTCTGTCCAAACCCACACAGTCAGAAGGTATTCAGTGCACCCAATTTGAAGCAGACGTTTAGTTGGATTCAGCTCCTGGTTTAGTAATTATTGTTAGTGAAAACCACTGGATCTGTTCTTGTTACAAAGATAAATTAAAACTGTATCTAATCTGCTATAGTCAATCAGCTGCATCCTTAGTGTTTTGCGCTTTACCTTTAGCTGTCACATTGAGCTAAAAATGCGTGTGATGGTATTTTCAGTGGCATACCTGGTAGGTTATTGAATTGTTGCTGTAAATTAAGAAACAAGCAGAGGATCTCTTTATCTAAATGTAGTCATAATTACAGATACTGTACTTATGACAGCTTTGGAGAATTGCAGAAAAAAATGTATTTGCTTAAGGAAAATTACCTTATTTCTCTAAGCATGAAAATCCTCTCTCCTTCCCACCACTACATCATTTTGTACACTCATCCATTATCTTTAATGTAAATAATCTAATTGACTTCAATTTTAGTTATTTGTACACTGTGGATAAACTAAAAATGCTTTCAGAGTCCACCCTAGTCTTTCTCTGCAGTTACCTTTATTTCTTAGCAGGTTGATCTCTCCTGCTCTGGTCAGTAGTATTGACTTCGATGTACAAATTGCGTATGCTCCATTGCATAAGGCAAATGTACTGATTTTTCCCCCATTGCTCCTGCTTCTATTTAACAGTGTCCATTTCCCATCTCATCCTTTTGCAAGCTTCTCTTTGAAGACCAAGTATCTGCCATGGTCCCTTATTGTAGCACTACTTTCACACATCTTCTGAAAGCAAAGGGCACTTGGGGGCTAAAGGTCTTTCTTCCCCTACTTGCAGATCCCCCATGTGTCAGATGGGGCTGCATCCTGTGTTCCTGTCATGAGTTCTTTTGGGAAGTTTCTGGTCTTAGAAACTGAGTGAAAGTACCTCCATTCTTAGGAACACATTGCCTTGTCCAGGGCAAAGGGAGTACAGGGAGCAGAAAAGTAGCTCATCAGAACAATCTCACACAGCATCGGAATTTAAAAAAAACAATCTTCTAGATCCACTGGAATGAAATATGATGTGTTAGAAGTACAGCTGGCAGGGACAGCTTGTCCTGGTTCAACCTGAAAACAGAGGGAGCTTTTTCTTTCATGAACAAAGCAAGAGTCTGAAGCTACAATGTTTGTATGTATATATTGAGACATCTTCAGTTATTTGTTACTTTAAAGTGGTGAAATGTTCAATTTTCAAATGCTTACTCCTCCATGTGTTATTATTTAAAAAAAGAGATGGTTATTATTTTCACTAAAAGTTGATTTTAACAGTTTGGTAGGGTAATTTGATGATGATGATGGAATTAGTTTAATGTCAATAATATTTTAAAATATTGCACAACTTAGAAGTGATATTTCAATCTTAAATTTTAAGTGGAAGTTTTATAAAATGTGAAAGGTCCAACTTGACTCACAAATATATTATTTCGTGTAGGAGGGTAAAAATCACCACAGAAAAAGGAAGAAAGTAGATCGTGGTGATGGACCTTTATCGTCAGAATCTGTATCTGAATCGGATCAGACAGAGGAGGTCAGTGTGAATCCTTAGCTCCAGATGTTACAGTGCTTGTAACTTACTGATTCATGGGCAGATTTAATACACTGTTAAAATGGTTCTGTACTGTACAGGTGAATTGAAGAGTGCAGAGCACTCAAAGTTGTTTGTATTTTTCCTTTTAAAATAAACTTTTAAGGATCATTTAGTCTAGCTTCTATTACATACAAGTAGTTTGGAATTAATTTGCTTGAAAATCAACTTCTTATGGATACTACATTTGGTTTAATTTTCTTTAGGTGCAAGCAAAAAAGAAGAAAAGCAATGAGGAAAAAGAGAAAACAGCAAGTATCCCTCTTACTCATACTGTAGTTTAAGGATATAAATACTCTGTACTTGGTGAATTCCCAGTTTCATGCTTTTCACTAATACAAATGTTTCATAGCAATAGTCTCCTGTTACATCTAAATTAATAGTTTCTCTATTTACTTGCTGAAATCACCCATTCAATTCTTGAATAAAAGAATTGGTCACTCTTTTACCTATATGTGGTTGGAGATTTATACAACAGTGCTTCAACACTTACTGTAGAATATATTTTATTCTGTATCAACATCCTAGAACTACTAATACCTGTATGGCATCAAGTAGGGAGCAGTTTGCCCCACAGACAGACATCAGGGCTGTTCTTCATTAGCGCTGTGTGTAATCCCTTGGTAATAAGCCTTCCCTACCCCCATGGAAAAGGCCTTAGGACATAAATACTGCAACGTCTATGCCATTCTAACTCCTCTCCCAACCAAATAAAAAGCTGCCAGTAAGCTGATACTTTTCTCAATAGTTTTTTATTTGTATCAGTTGGTAAAAGTGAGAGGAAGGTTCGGCAGTGATTTATATGGAATCCAGATGTACCACATGTACCAGAAGTTCCTCAGTTAGGAGTATAGTGGGTTTGGGGCCCTAAATGCACACTTGAGATGTCTTTGTCTCCCCTGTCAGCAGCAGTGTGCCTTATCAGGCATCTCAGCTGTCCACATAAGTTAGGGCAAAGGGAAGGTCTACATTAGTCACCTAAAAATACAGGCATAGGAGTATCGGTGATACTCGGTACACATTTTTCCATGGAACCTGGTTGTTTTTTCAGACTCATATGAACCGTTTGCCATAACATCTCTAGTGATTGCTTATGGTCTTTTTCATAAAATACGTGTAAGGAATATGGATAAAACAAAGCTTTAATGCTGATTGTTTTGTTTACGTAATGCCACACCTATTTGAGAATTTCAGTTGAAATTGTGATTGCAAAAAGAGAATATTGCATCTCTTAGCTTTTGTATTACAGTGATCAGCATACTACCTTCAAGACTGAATCCAGTAGGGTTAAATTGAGTGTATTTATATTTACAGTTGAGATCATAACTGCTTTATTTTAAATGAGGTACAAGTGATAGTCTAGCCAAGTGCAGTTGAGCTATTTAATTTTACACAGTGAATTTAAGTGCTTACTTCAAAATCTGTAAACATCCTAGTTATTCTCAAATATGTAACTACTGGTCAAAGCACTTCCTTATTACTTTCTCAGTAATCTATAATGCTCTGAAAATAATTCAAAAGAATAGGAAATATAATAATGACAGTGATGAGAAGTGTGAAATAGCCATACCATGGTGGAGATAAATTTAAATTGAAGGCTGCTCATAGTAGTGCAAATTGCTTTTTGTGATTTCTCAGTAGGCTTCTGTAGGAATCTCTTTTGAAATCTTTCAAAAGGTGTCCTTTTTGTGTTCTCATTTTGCATTAGCAGAATGTACTAGATGGCAATTGTATTATACAATAACTTCCTTTTTTTTTTTAGGATAAAACAAAAAAGAGAAAGAAGCACAAGAAACATGGTAAAAAGAAGAAAAAGAAGACTGCTGGTTCAAATTCAGATTCAGAATAATATTTTAAAACAACCTGAGACTATCAACAGAAGTGCAATGACTAAAGGAAACTTAAACTGTGAAATGACAGCAAACTTTACCAAACTGCATGAGTTTTCCTGTGTTTTAGAAATATTCCTGATCTTTCAGTAGCCAGCCAGATGCAGCTATGCTGGGAAAGACCATTGTTATTGCCTGCTGCTTAATACATGAGGTACAACTTTTATAAAACTCCAGTAAGCAGTGTTAGGTGTTTGAGACAAAATGAGATAGTAGGCCAGCTGAGGTGTAAAATACTGGAAAATAAGAGTTAAACTTTTTAGATAGTAAAAATAGTCTTTTAAAGCATTAGTAATAGTCTTCATTTGTAAATCAGGACAAATTAAATCCCAAGTTCATTCTGCAGGTTAATATTATGCACAAACTACTACAAGCTGGTGTCTGCTAATGGAAAATTAATGATAACATTTAGAAGGCTGCCTTTGTAGAAATGTGTATCATCTGCCCCATTTCCGTTTCCATGCTTATGAGAAAGGGAATGCTGCCATTTTGGGTACCTGAATAGGGTGCCTTTGCCTTTGACTCTTGCAAATATCTGCTACTTTTAATCCATGCATCTCTGCATTCCTGGGAAGCTAGAGCAATTGTCAGCAGACTTTCCTGAATAACAGTTTTGAGCTTCCAAGCATGTGCTTCTGCATTAAGCAAGATCAATGACATTTTGCAGTATAACTGACAGTCAAAACCTGAAGATTTTACCTCTGCTTTTTTGAAATAGTGATAGATCTTTGCTAGTAAATACGCATATTTCATTTAATGTAATTTTGGTTTAATTGAAAACTTCTTGCAAACACTGGTAGCTTTCTTTGCATTATCTTTAGAATTGTTTTGCATGATTTGTACCATTTTTAAATTAACAAAATGCAGGTAATCATTTGTTGTAATCAGTTCTGTGAATTACATTTCACATGCAGATCTTCGTGTATGTATTTAGTTATAGTTACGTTCATTGCTGTGTTTAAGTGCACATTTGCTGAAGTTATTTAGCATGTAAAAAGCAGGGTTTTGATACCTTAACAGCTTCATATTGAAGCTGATTTTACTCTAAGCAAGTTCAGTGGCAGATCTGTTATGTGACGTGTCATGTTAGATAAAAAAAACTACTGCTAGAATCTCATTAAAGATACAGTTTAAACAGTTTGTATTTATATTTTTGTACTTGAGGGCTACAGAATGTTGATGTAAGTCATAAAGCTGTTTTACTTTAGTTTAGTTCCTTTAGATAACTTCTTAAAAGCTTTTTTAAATTCAAGGTGCCCACAAGAAAACATGAGCAACCATTTGGTTTTAGTTTACGTGAAATTCCCACTACATCTTCCACTGAAATACTGATTACTGGGCCTTCTGTTAGCCATTAACAAATGCCCATCCACCCCAGGTAGTCAAATATAGATTGTTTTTCATCCACCCCTTTTTCCCATTGCACAGGTGCTAACTTAGAACTTACCTCTATTGCATATGGATGTTTCAAATGTTGTGTTGCCAAGGACTTTTAAGACATTGATCATTAGTCTGCAAACCATAACTAAAATCTGTGGGAGAAAGATGATTTCATATTGCCATTGTACAGAGAAATTGTCTTCAAGTTCTTGGGAAAATACAACCATTGCAGCAATGTGCATCTAAACAATAGTAATATTTTCATCAACTGTTTTATACTCTCAGGCTTGATGTTACCAATTCCAGACACTCTTGTCAGTTAGGTTAAAATAAAGGTGATACACAGTGAACAGAGGGGTTTGATTTGGGGTTTGTGTTTAGTTTTGTTGGGGTTGTTTTCTTCTGAAGTTGTGGGATTGCAGTTTTGGTAAAAGAACCTGTAATGAACTGTAGCATAAATGCTCTGTCCTGTGTGATACCTTATTTAACTTTTACACAACCACCTGCCACAGAAAGAAATAAAAATGGAAATGGGACCCAGTCTTCCAAATACCTAAGCTGGTGTGTCATTTTAATCGTGTGACTGTAACTATCTGTTCTGCTCGGCTGTAGGCTTTCAGTGCTGCTGTCGTGCTTGGCAAAGGGGTGTAGCCATTTAAGGGGCTGCTGGGCTTTGTCAGTTCCCAACAAAGCTGCTTCAGTACTGAAAGGGAGCTGCTTCAGTTTGCAATACCTTAACAAATACGTAGGGTCTGCTCTTGCATGCCTCTTTTCCTGAAGGAAAGGTGGATGCTGGTCTTAGCCCTTCAGCTTTCCCGATGTGCCCAGGCCGAGTCCTGAGACCGTGAGGGAAGTTTTGGGTGGCACCTACACCCATGTTCCAAGCAGAGGGACAAAGTAGAAAACGAGCAATGTCGAAATAAGAGTGGTTTAATATATGTTTGCCTTCTGACAGCAGATGAACATGCACTATTGTATGTTGTATTTAACTTCTAGCTCTTGTTTTCCCCACAGACACTTTTAGAAATTTGAAATGCAGTTATTTTTCGCGACTGCAGTTTTTCTGAATGCCCGCTACGGCTCGGTCTCTGTTGTGCCTGTGCGTGTGTCCGTGTCCGGCGGGGCCGCGGCCGCCCCCCCCGCGTTGCCGGGCAGCGGCGGCGGCCGCCATGAGCAGGAAGGGGCTGAAGCTCCTGGTGGACTCGCTGACCCGATCCGCCAAGCACTGTGAGTCTGCCCCGGGCTGCAGGAGCTGCGCCGCTGTGTCCCGGCCGTGCTCATCCTCTGTGGCCCTCCCTGTTCGCCTGCCGTGGGAGGCGCTTTCCCGGGGCCCGCTTGGGAANCCGAGACGCCCTGCACAGCGCCTTCGGCATGACGGATGACGTGGTGTTGGACCGAGGTGAGGCGGGCGCGCAGCGCTGAGCCCCGGGCGAGGGCTTGGGGTGACGCTGCCCACCCGACGGGTGTGTCCGTACCGAGCAGCGCCGTCTCGTCCCGGCAAGGACTGCAAAGAGGAGTAATGCTCGGGAGCTGTTGAGAAAATGGCATCTTTTCGTTCTTTACGCGGTACAGTTTTCCCTTAGTTCGGGAGAGCTCACGCTCCAGTTCGAGGCAGACCAGCCAGAGGCAGTTGTGCTGCCCTGTGGCTGTTTCTGTCGCAGCCGCTGTAGTGTCGGCATAGAAGAGGGCAGCGACCCTTTCCTCTTTTCACCGGTGGTGCCACCGGGAGCTGCGGTCGCTGCTGGGCGGCAGCTCTAGCTCAGGCCGGGAAGTCCCAGGATGGCATTCTGTTACAGCGGATGACTGCGAATAGAGGCCTCGTGAACAGCACTGAAGGGCCTGGGCAGGTAGTACAGGGAGATGAGAGTAACCAGCCAAATAACCACTTGCGAATACAGCGGATTCACAGATTGATGACAAGGGACATGTTTGCAGGTCACTGTGAAAGTTGGAGGAATGATCTCTGATGTAGAGGTGGCTAGAGGAGTATTCAGAGCAGGCACGAGTCTGCCGTTCTTTCAGTCTTGGGCTGCCAAGAGCCCCCCGTTGGTTCAACTTTTTCCACGTCTCTATCAGGAGAGCTACTTACATGCCATAAAATAAAAACGTGTTGCAATTTTATGCAGCAAGTCAAGTGTGTCTTGGAAGGTACCTCACATTGCCTTACACATTCTTAAAAATTATTTTAATGCTTACATGCAAAGGGGCTGGTTTCAGTTTGCAAAAGCAAACCTATTGTCTTCTAAGTCCAAGATTCTTGGCTCTGCATGTAGGGGTATTCCTTCAGCCATCTTACTAATTAATATTCTAAAATACAAATTATTATAGATGCTAGTGGATGCTTTGAATTCCATCTTGGATTTGAATTACTGTATTACAGGCTGTATGAATAGTGAAACTGTGAGACTGAAAATTGCTTAGGGAAGGGAAAAGAAAAATATTTTGTTACATGACAAGACAGGAGGTTATTTTTCTTTGTATATTTAATATATATTGTTATATATAGGATTGTATATAGGCTATATACAGGATATATATAGGTTATATATAGGATATATATAATAGGATTACTTTGTCCAAAATTTGCCAAGACAAAACCTAGTAAGTCAAATTTTAATCTGTATGCAGAATTATCCCTTATTTTAAGGGATATTGGTTTATTTGCTTTACATCTACATGGAAGCATACTTCTTGTAGTTGTGTAAGTCAGGAAGGCAACAGATCAAACAAAACCTTAGGCAGGATTCTGGAGTGGAAGATCAGTAAACTGAGGGGCAGAATCCCTTTCATTATTAGATCTTAGAGTCAAGAATGGTAATCTTAACTTGGTGAAAGCAAACAAACATCTTAAGAAGAAAGATAATTTAGAATTTCACTGAATTCAAGAAAACATCCCTGTTTTGTGTTTCCCTATCATATAAATTAAAAATGTGTCTAATACACTTCCTAGTGTTCAGCACTTTTGATAGAGACAACAATGGCTGCATCAGTGTGGTGGAATGGGTGGAAGGCTTAGCAGTGTTACTTCGGGGGACACTGGAAGAGAAGATGAAATGTAAGATTGATCTGTATGCTAATATTTAGTAGTAATGATCGAATTAATAACACATTACTTTTGTTATAATTCTTACTCTTTGGTAATTGAAAAGTTTTCTTCTGTATAGTTTAATTGACCAAAACTGAGTTCTAAAATGGCTTCTCTGAGACATAGTTTTTCTGTGTAAACTGCTGTTACCACAACCATCACCTTATTTTGTTGCTTACAAAATCTTGCATTGAAACGGAGCTTTATTCTACAGCATACACTTTTGACAAAATACATGTTTTTGTATTCACACACAAAATTAGAAAGAAGCAGATGCATCTCTAGCATGGTTTTGGCTAATTAATAGTCTCTCAAGCCAAGCAAGACTAGTGCCAACATTCATTTACCAGCACAGTGGGGACACAGTAGCAGTTGCATTAGCTCCAGCAGTTCTTCAGCTTGGAAGCATAGATGGAAAAACTGTAAGATGGTAATAAGAACCGCCACAATAATGATGAAGATGGAGGAGAAAAATAGCAAGAACTCTAGAATTTTAAGCAGCAGGGGAAAAATAGGGCATGTGCAGTGAAAAAAAAGCTACAATAGAAAAAGGAGAATGGCAGCATGTTGTTTCCATAGTTCCCAGGTTGCAGCATTAGCCATACCTACTGCATTATATAAATTCATCTGGAAAGTGGTCAGGGGTGTCACACCATTAGGATGTGTGCCCAGGATGTAATTTAGTGTGTCAGTACAACCACAAACAGTAAAATACAAAATACATTCCTGCTGTAAGCACTATAGAGGATACTTGTGTGTAGTGATGCAGTGTTGTCTGTCACAAGTGTTTCCCAGGAGTGTTTCAGCACATATATGATAAATTTGGCTCAGCTGATAATGCTGTACAACGTACAGTTCACAGTTTCTGTCTATAGTGACAGCTTGAATGGTATGTGATGATAGTTTGTAATCAACTTGAAATTTATTTGTATTTCAAAAGACTGTTTTGCCGTTTATGACCTGAATGGTGATGGATACATTTCGAGAGAGGAAATGTTTCAAATGCTGAAAAACAGCCTTCTCATACAACCAGCAGATGAAGAGCCTGATGAGGGAGTTAAGGACTTGGTAGAGATAGCACTGAAGAAAATGGCAAGTATTGTGATACTTGAGGGTCTTTCAAACATTCACTGATACTTAAAACCTTTCTATGAGGTAACAAAATCAGGTGTTTTATTTACAGTGGGATTTCACAAGACTCCTGAGCAAAGCCAGAAATATAATCCAGATCTAATGAGTCCCAGTCCAGTATTGTCATATGAAACTATTAATTTAGTATGTGAATGTACTATAAACTTTATGTATGAACTAGCATTATGTGTATGTGCATACCGATTTGTGCATGCACAATCAAAGCAAAAGCCCAGTCAGAAGCGGAGAATTCAAAAGTGTAAGATGCATTTATTCCATCAGAACAGGCATCTGCAGTAGAGTCATTTTTAAGTACATTTGTGTTTTATCAACTGATCATGAAATGTCTTTATCCAATTTATGTGTTCTATTAGAACACTATACTCAAGGTTATAAATGTGAAACTTGTCTTAGAGTGCTTAATCTAGAATATCAGATCAGCCAGGGACTAATATGTGTTTGTCAGTATCTGTCAATATTTTAAGCAAATCAAGATACATACTCTCCCCTTCCATG
Source organism: Donacobius atricapilla (assembly GCA_013397315.1). Taxonomy (NCBI): domain Eukaryota; kingdom Metazoa; phylum Chordata; class Aves; order Passeriformes; family Mimidae; genus Donacobius; species Donacobius atricapilla. The sequence goes on from WBMY01018421.1 coordinate 28,806, forward strand.
GTGGTGATCAAAAATTTTCACTTAAAACCAGGTCTTGCATCCCAGCTCCTTTTATTTAAGCCCATCGTTTCAATTTTTCAATCCCACCCGTTTTGCTTTGGGTTGAGGCAAATCACACAAATCTTTTCTGAGCAGAAACTGATGACCTCCAATTTGCAAATCAAACTAAAAGTAGAATCCATGTTCTTTAAACACCTGTTAAAGAAAACTACAAGTAATAAAATCCTTTGCTGAAGTGTTCCCTTCCTTTTGCAGGACTATGATCATGATGGCAAGCTTTCTTTTGAGGACTTCGAAAAAGCAGTCAAAGATGAAAAACTTCTCTTAGAAGCCTTTGGACCCTGTTTGCCAGACATAAAGGTACATTTAGCCTTAAGTTCAAAAAACTGCACAAGCCAATTCCTTACAGACACTTGCACCAAGCCTGTGCATGTCAGCATGGGGCATCTTAGGCCAGTGTTGGGTTCATCCTCTCAGTGCCAGTTCTGCTACCCCGAGGTGGTCCCTGAGCACTCCCACTTCAGGGGTGTTGCAACACAATGCTGCAGACATTAATCTCATCACAAAGGGAAATTTCAGTCATTTACATTGTCATCCCAGTCTCTAGCCTTCCTGTTTCCATCCAGTTTATCTCATTCTGCAGTTGGGCCTTCTTGCACTCCCATGCCAGATCATTCCTTGGTGACACACTCCTGTGCTGCTGAACAGTTAAAATTTTAATTTCCCCTTCAAATATGACTTTGAATGTTCTGGCTGCTCTGCCACTGATTACACCATGAATGCTGTGGATTTACCTTTTCTAAGCTAAAAAGCAAGAGACTGTCTTCACTGCATACACATTTCAGTTCAGTACCTTTTCTGACTAAATAGAAATCCTTCAGTTAACTGAAAATTAATTTTTTTCCTTTTTTTTTTTAACAGAGCAGTATGTCATTTGAACAGAAAATTTTCCGGGCAACTCCTAAATAGTTACTCCAAGTTGTAACTCCATTGCTGAATACTGTTAAAAGGGGTCTTCATCTTCACCATTCTTCTTGATATAGTAAAAATAGTTTCAAGTTGCTCCTACGCTTCAGTATTCTGTTGCTGTTAAAGCTGTTGAATAAATGAATTTACTTCTGTAACCCTACCTAAACAGAGTTCTTCCATGAGTTATAAAATATGTTACAATAGGAGGTACACAGGACAACACTGCAACAATAACACAGTATATTGGTTTCTTCAGTCCAAGTAACAAACTGATGCAATTTTTAACAAGAAATCACTGGGAAGTATAGTATAAAGAAAGTTTTATTTTTTACTTAAAAAAATAAATATTTTAAACTATATTTTTTACAAAATGACTGTTGGAAGATGCTGCCAGCAGTATCTATATTCTTCTTCTCTGCTTTACAAGTGGTTTGGCTGAGCTGTTCTCTGGCTTTTCCGCAGATGTTGAAACAGAATCTGCTACCTAAATTGGAGAGGGAAAAAATTTAGTAACCTGTAAACACTACATTTTTTGTGCTCATTTTAGTGTAAGGCCACATCTCCAAGGTTTGAGTATTTGGGAGGGATTTATTACTACCATCACAGTTGTATTGAATTTTCCTGCTGACTAGAGGAAAAAAGTAACACCAAAGGCAGCATTAAACACAAGAGAGGTGAAACTTAAAAGAATTAGCACTACCATTTTTGTATCTAACTACACAAACTGATTTCAGATAGTCAGTGATAGAGTATTACATATGCCATCTCCCTTCTTCCTAACGGAGGTGCTTTCAAGCAAGGTTTAATGCACTTTATATACTCAGGTATTTCAGGAAACGAAGGGAAAGCAGAAATGTGTATTTTGACATGTATTTTAGAAATGTATTTAATATAAAGGGTGCTTATTTATAAGCTACACACTTTCAAATCAATCTAGTTAGTCAAAGGAGGTTTTTCATATCGCAATATAAAGGAAACGTTTTATCAGGAATGTTGGACCTGCTAATTGAGTCATATCCTCCATAAAAGGATATACAGCTTAACACATGCTTCTCAGCATGGAATTAGTGATTCTGTACAGCTTTTAATGGCATAAGAAATGTTGGAGCAAAATTGCATTGAACTCTGACTTCCATTATTTTCCTTTCAGAAGCCAGATACAAGTAGCACACTGGAGTCAGCAGAACTACCTGCAAAGTTATCATGCCTTCACATGTGGGGAAAAAAACCACATGGTTTACTAAAAATCATGTAAGATCATGCACTGACATTTACACTTTCTCAGATGCAGTGTAAGAGGTTTGGAGTAGAACTGCCTGTAATATTCTAGACTGTGGAAAAGTTAAATAGTAAGAGCACTAGCTTTAAGTTGCAGATAAACTGATAATGAGTAAATGCTGAATAAAGCGTCAGAGTCACTATTTTTATGGATAACAAGCACCTATGTTTGAACTACCAGAACTGTAAGAACCCATACCTCTTTCAGTTTATTTCGAATTAATGTAGCTGAAGTATTCAAGGACTCATCATCCATATCCACCTTAGGTATTTCTGGTAGTTGTGGACCAATAACAACTTCAGTATTGTCCTCACTTGTTCCAATGAGGGAAAACTTGTTACCTTCCTCTCTCTTCCTCTTACGTTCTTGCAGGTGAGTTGTACGAGGCATAAACCTGTCAATTCCATTGTAAGCTGGAAGCATTCTTTGCTGCATTAAGGAGGCTGGTGGAGTATGTCCTCCTGGATGGACACTTGGGGTTAAAGATGTGTTTTGACTGAAGTACCCAGAAATTTCAGCACAATTGTTATCATAGTATGGAGATGTGAACAGGCTCTGATTTTGATTCCCAGATGGATAAGCTGTGTTGTGGGATGCCCCGGGTGACCTTGTAAAGCAGGATGGATCCCAGTTACTGGCTACACATGATCCCGATGTACTCCCTGGACAGTCATGCTCAGAGTTCTTTGAGGCTGTCTTCTTAGGGCCTTCTACTTTCTTTAACACAAAGCAATCTTGAAACAACAGCAAAGAAGCACATTCACTATTTCATGTCATTATTAGCTCTAACATCCAAGAACAAAACTATTCATATAAATGCAGAAACAATACCAGTGTTATTTGATTCCCAGCTACCAGTGATTTTTTTTAAGCTTCAAATATAACAAATTCAACTTTCAAACCAGTTTTCCAGACTAGTGCCTTTGCTGGTTTGTAATATTGAAAAAAACCAGACGTTTTGATGTTAAAAATCAGTGGGTTTACTCCCTTTAGAAATCCTCACAAAATGAATAATGATACCCAAGTATGTGAGCAAAAGAAAGGAGAAGCTTATGCTCAGCAATTTGCTTATTCCTCAGCCTGCCCAGCCTTCAGCGCTGCTCTGGGGTACAGGAGCCTTTGTAAACACAGTCCATTCTTAACATGACCCAGTGCAAAGATGTGGGCTGGAGAAAATTTTTTGAAGGTTATGGTATAGCCATCTTCCTTCCAAAACTGTCCCTTTGGCATGCCTGAGGAGGCTGGAAGAAAGGTGAAAGTGTCATCCCAATTTTCCTGCCAGTGCTTTAAATTTCTGGTAACAGTTTGAAAGAAAACAAAAAGTGAAGGAAATGCTTCATTATTAAAGCTTAAGCATTTCATTATTTTAGTCTTAAAGCCAAAAAATTACTTTGAAAAGGATATAGCTCTCTAAATACTGAGAGATGTCTCTCTGTAAACATACTTAAAATGCATCTATATGGGTTTGTATGGCCTGTTTTTTTGTAGCTGGGGGGCTACAGGGGTGACTTCTATGAGAAGCTGCCAGAAGCTTCCTCAGTGTCCGGCTAAACCAATTCATCGTGGCCCAAAGACGGATGTGCCGCTGGCCAAGGCTGAGCTGATTAGAAATGGTGCTGTTACCTTCTGTGGTAACAATTTTAATAAGGAAGATAAAATAAGTGGTTGTGCATTTGTAACTACAGCCAGAGAAGAGCAGAGTGAGAACGTGAGAGGAGCAGCCGTGCAGACACCAAGGTCAGTGCAGCANCAATGGTATTTGATGGGCGATCTCTCCTGGGTCTTAGCTCAACCCATGAACCCTTCATTAAATTTTCTCTCCTCTCTCCAGTTTGTGGAGGGCAGTGCGTGAGCAGCTTTGGTGGGTGCCTGGCATCTGGCCAGCATCAACACACTAGAGCACCTTTAAAAGAGGTAGGTAAAAAGTGCTTTCTTTAATGGGCACTTCAGCCAAAACCCCACCCAGCCCTACAGAACATTAAAATTTTACAGGAAAATTAATTAGGATTCTATAGGAAATTTCATCACAAACCTCTTTGATTTGTTGCTTTTGCTATATACTTTCTTCTGTCCTGCAGCTTCTCTCTAGTTTCTTGGACTGTTTCAAATTCTGGAGCATAGCACACGTGCAGCAAACTACCAAAGAAACTTCGTTCATCCATTTTTTTCTTGGCCACCCTGAAGGAAATTAAAGTGTATCAACAAAACTGAGGATTATACTCCAACTCTCTAGAAACTTAACACACTTGCAAGTACAGAAGGTATAAAAGATTAAGACAGCAAGAAGCATACAGTGCCCTGTCCAATACCTTGCACACTGCAGTTTTTTGAATTTTATAAGATACACTTCAGTAAATTGCTCTGCTGGATATTCATCTAGAGGATGATATTCCTCAATGGCACCATATAATGCAAATTGCTCAACCAATTCCTTCATAACACCTAATGCAGGAACTCCTTGTATCAGTAAATAGCGAGATTCCAAGTTGATAGTATAAACCTGAAAAAAAAACAAAAAACAAAGACTATTCAAAAACATTCCCATTGTTGCTTTATTGCAAAAGGCAGGCATTTTCTCCATGTTTTCTGTTCTCCAAATCCTCTCAGGATGCTGAAAACCACTGTGTACTACGTTTTGCAAAGCAGTAAGCACATGGTTATTTGGGACCTCTTCATCACTGAGCAAGAGCTGAACTCGAGCCTCTCATGCACAGTAAAACACAAATCAGACTTGACTTTTCTGCACAAGCTTAGAGTTCTACTGCCAGTTGCTGAGTAAAATCTCTTAAGTCTCTGGCCAAATTCCATGCAAGATATTCTAGTAACCAGTTCATAGGAGGTACTGTCAAAATACAGGAAAAAACAGTGAAAAACCAGTCTTCTTCATAGGCAGAGAAGTTCTACAGGTGAGGAAAACTGCTTTTTTCCACACAGGGAGTTAAAAAAAAATACCACAATTCTTCTGAGGCAAAATCTGTGTGTGCAGAGCTGACTCCTTGCCATGGTGATTCAACAGCCTACATTTTTAAGACACACAGTTAAATCTGGACACTGAGAGAAACAAGGTCTTCTCCCAGCAGGTTAAAAACCAAACCAACCATTCTTTTCTGCTTTGTGTAGTGACTGTCACATAACAGACTCTACACAGAGTTTTTTGGTGGTTCACTACGTACAACAGGCAGCTAAGCAGCTCATCCCTGAGATGAAAGGAAATTTATTCTGAGTTGCTTTTTTTAAAAAAAACAACCCAAACCACAAACATTTAGATGGCAGATGTTACACATATTTCTCAAACAAACCTATTCTGGACAAAGGGGGAACTGCTTGGGAAATCAACTCTCTAACTTCCACTATAAAAAACAGTCTCCGCAGGCAGGTCACATTAGTATTCTTGAGGCAGCGGCATACTCCCACCTACATTCTTTTGGGAACAAAGGATTGAAGGAACCTGATGCTTTCACTATGTGATTTTTTTTTTTGGCAGGTTTATCCTTCTACCTCTTTCTTGTCCCGGAAGAAGAGATTTAACTAAGGTTTCTCCCACACTTGGGACATCCATACTGTTTCTCCTGTGTGTATCCTCCAGTGCCCAGTGATGGCTGGATGCTCTGTGAATGCGCGAGGCTCTCTGTTGTCTGCCCCACCGTGTACACTTGGAAGAACCAAAGAACTTAGGAGCTTTGAGACTTCATGAAGTATGGAGCGTTTGAAATTTTACAGGAGGATGGTGTTAGTGAAAGAGCTGTGCCTTATGGGTGCAGGCACGTAGTAACCATCGCTCCAGCACTGGTGAGACCACACCTCAAATCCTGGATCCAGTTCAGGGCCTCTCTCTCCAAGACACTGAGGTGCCCGAGCGTGTCCGGAGAAGGGCCACAGAGCTGGTGCAGGGGCTGGATCACGGGTCTGAGGAGCAGCAGCTCGCCGAGCTGGGCAGGGCTCAGCCTGCACAAAAGGTGGTTCGGGGAGACATTATCGCTTTCTACAACACCCTGACAAGAAGCTAGAAACAGATGCAGGTTGGACTTCATGACCTTAAGTCTTTTCCAACCTCAGCGGTTCTTTTCTCACGCCTGCCCTTTAAGGTGCCACTACAGCTCACTGTACACTGAGCGCACGCAGAGATATCCAAATCTCGCAGTTCTGCAGCAGTAATGAGAAGCTCTTGCCAGGCAGCGGACGAGGCCCGAGGCCTCCCTCTCTCCCTCCCCGGGAGCCGCGGGACTCCAGCGCAGGCCCGGCTCCGCCATCCCCGCCCCAGCTCTCTCCGCCCAAGCGGCTCTGCNAGCGGGAGTGGGCGCGCAGGGCCCGGCCGCTGCGGCCATGTGGGGCTGTGGCGACGCCGGTAGAGCCGCCGCCGCCACCGCCACCGTCGTCCTGAGCGGGACCCGTGACTGCTTCCTGCACCTGCCGCCCGCGCTGGCCTC